>PHNY01262993.1:5103-32185 GCA_003724115.2 Anethum foeniculum
TATGTTTTTTGGTTGAACACATGCCTGTAGTCTTGTAGATGATATATGATTGCCATATATGGTTGATGATATAAACTTTCCTCGAAAACTTACACGTATAATATTGGTGTAAAATGTGTATTTTTAATATATATGAAATATGATATTACAGAAACAATAGATATAAATTATAGAGAAAAATGGACGATCGCAAGATCAAAATTGATTGATGATAGGTTAACTTATTCGGTTGTTTAAAGTCTGATTATTTTTGGCTTGATGACTGCAAGATCAAATTCGATTGATGATAGGTTAACTTATTCGGTTGTTTAAAGTCTGATTATTTTTGACTTGATGACTGTAAATAGGGAAATGTTATTTCCAGAACTATTTTTAAATTCTGGAGTAAAAGAAGATTGAAAAGACAAAATTTCCCCTGCATTCACAATCAAAAATCCTGGAAAAGTGAATGTGAGGGTAGTTTGGTCTTTTCACACTTTTTTACTCTGAAAATAAAAAAAATAGTTCTGGAATTAACATTTTCTTGTAAATAATATTCATTTACAATTAATATTAACAAACGAGCTAATGAGGGTATCTATTATTTATCGAGATTCAACTATTATTATTATTTTTTAATCAAAAATTTGTAGTTGATCATGAACATAAGGAGAAAGACGTGGAGAAACAAAAGGAAGCAACCATAAATAGGTGAAAGGGGGTGGCACAAAGAAGGGCGGTGGATTTGTTTGTTAAAATGTATCACAAACAGATGAAAACATAATTATATCCATGGAAGAAGCAGCAGCTAAAACACACCACACCACACCACTCGCATATAATTCATTTCACATCACTTCATGTGATTCATTTTTATCACCCTTTTTGTGGCTAGGGTTTCTCTGTCTCAGCCTTTAACTATGCCATTGTGTTCTCTCATTACATCTTGTACATGGTTCTGCTTAATTGTAGGAGTAGCTTACATATCACATTCGTAGTTGAACTCATATTCATTATTCGGTGAATGTAGGTGGTTTTCTAGGATTCTCAATGTTGGTTAATTTTCTTCTCGACCAGGTTAAATATGACCAACAATAATATTGATGCGACTCTATACCCGTAACCAGTTTCTAATTTATACTACTCCGTCCCACCAGCTTGTTTATGTTGGGGATGAAAGGCTTTACGTTGGGGATGAAGGGCTTGACACGTATTTTAAGGTTTATTAGAAGTATAGTTATATAAATTTTTTTGGAAATTTTTTTTTCTGTATAAAAATATAATATTTTAACTTTTATTCAAAAAAAAAATTTACAAATAAATTATGAAACTATATTTTATAAGAGCCTTAAAATGCAAGTATACAGTTCCCAACCTAAAGAACCTGATGGAGAGAGGTAGTACTATTCTACCCTTTTATGGCCTCATAAGATAACATATTTTTATCATTTGTTCTTTTTAAAATGTTTACTAATTAATTTGTTGCCTATTTCTTTCCTGTTTCACACAATAGGACATTTACACTTTGCTACTTTAACTTTATATTTTGTCACTGACTGGGTTATTTTATTATCTCTAATTATTTATTGTGACAAATGAAAAGACATCTGGGAAAAAAAAAAAAACAACTATATACTTTATCAGTTTTGTCGCGTAAAATTTTCAAAATTTTTTATAAAAACATTTTCAAATATTTTGTTGATATGATTTGATTATATCAGAAAAATTAAAAGTAATGTAGTATAAATTATTTAGGTGAGTCGTTCGTAAAGACCCGCTCCTTTGGCCACCTCGGATTGGTACCAAGTTCTGGTGAAGACGGGGAAACAAATTTGTTGTGTACTGAAAGTAAAACTCGAGCATATGCATTTTGAGTATTCATTTATCATATACCTTAAAAGTCACGAAATGCTTAAATTTGTCTTACATAGACTCCGTTTGACAAAACTGCTTTTTACTTATAAGTAACTTATTTTTTTAAAATTTAATATTTTTTTAAAAAAACTTCAAATATAAATATTTACTATAAGAATAAAAAATCAAATCTTATTTTTAAAATGAAAAATAAGTAACTTATTTTCAAAAATAAGATTTGTCAAACGGGGACTTAGTTGCGTAACCATTTAAATCATTATTAGGCAACAATCTGTTATTGTACTGCCTTGTATAACCATGTTCTGTTCATTCATGTGCCCGGTGCTTTTACATTTTAAATTTAGTAAATGAGAATGTGAACGAAAGGATAATAGAAAAGAATTTTGATACATTTCACCTCAGTGTTTCAGTTGCAGCAATTTGTATGTACATTCAATAATAGCGTGCTTTTACATTCTTAATTTGCAATTTGCAAGTGGCTGAATACAATTGAGTCGTACATGACTAGGAGTACGATTGTTGCTTACGTTCATTTTAAGTAAATGAATAATAAAAATATATTATCAAATATTTAGGTGGTGTTTGAATCGGTGAAGAGAATAAGATTCAGGTATGAAAACGAGTAATATGGAAATGGAGGTTAACGATAATGAGAATAAATAGTATCTCAAGAAGTAGAGAGGGTGTTATTTAAATGTCCGATGAGAATAAGGTTTCATTTTCAATTAAAATCCAAATGCTATAATATGTGATTGAGGACCTGATTCCCCGCGTTAACTATGAACCAAATACCTATAAAAGAAAAATGATAGAAGTCCAAAAAATTGTCAAAAATGACACATAAAAAGAGTTGATTGGTAATAATTTTTATAAAATGATGGTCCATTATGCATCCATATACGCCAACGAATTAAAATTTGTCACGTGTCATTTTGGACAAACTTTGATACAAAATTTTGATACCTTTATCACTACTCCAATATAACTAAGAGATTTTACAACTTTCAACAAATATTTTCACATTTTTTTATTTTTTATATTATAACTTTAATTAATTGCCGGTGTTGTTTTGTATTACTAGCAACATTAAATAATTGAAACCGATATAATCTTGACAGGCGCATTAATATTAATGATAACAACTTTAAAGTTTCACCCTAGAAAAAAAATGATTATTTATTTCTTTTTCTGCATGAAAAACAGAGTTTTAATGTTGAAATAATTTCACATTTATAACAATTGTTATTATAATTCCCACACCCATCAGCCATGTGCCAAGTTTCCATACATCCATCCTACTCTATCACAATTAATGACCACGTGATAATCACATGCGCATCACATCTTTTACTTTGCACGTTAAAATATTTATCATTTTAATCAATAAAAATAAAATAAAATAAAATAATAATTATGCTAAATATCATTTTATAAAATCTGTTGAGAATGTAAGATTTTTATTTTGTTAATCCTAGGGTTGTGCTTCGGTCCAGGCGAGCCGAATTTCGAGTCGGCGTAATTTGAGCCGAAGGTAATCGAGTCTAGCTGAGCCGACTCGTTTAACTAATGAGCTTAAACCTCTACCCGAACTCGACTCGATTAATTTCACGAGTCGAGTCGAGCCGACTCATTTAGCTAAACGAGCATGTTTTAACGAGTTGGGCGAGCTGGTTCGTTTAATTTTATACTTAATCGAGTCTAAAATTCTACCCGAATTCGGATCGTTTAATTAAACGAGTCGAAACCTCCACCCGAACTCAGCTCATTTAACTAAATGAGCCGAGCTGAGCTGAACCCATTTAAACGAGTTCGAGCAGGGTGAGCTCGCGAAGCGTCCGGATTAAATTGCTTTTTTGGGCCAATGTCTCAAAAAATACAACTACAACATATAAGTATTAACAAATGATTCTAAATGAAATTTATTTTTTTTGGTAATAAAATTCCAAATAAAGTTAAATATGAATTGACCAGTTATCTAAATAAGTTTATAAATACTCTCATTTACTCCTTTCAAAGGCCTTACAACTTCTCCTCTGCTCTTCCCTCCAAACATCTCCTCTCTTTTCCCACTTTAACACACTCTCTCTTTCCACTTTCAACAAGTGTGTGAGAAAACAAAATGTCTCTTCTTAGATTACTCTGCATTGCTATTCTCTTCACTGCTGCCACCGCTAGAATCCCCGGAGTTTACACCGGCGGTGCTTGGCAAAGCGCCCATGCTACCTTCTACGGAGGCAGTGATGCCTCCGGCACCATGGGTAAACCTACTTACGCACTCAATTTTTTTTTTCGTATTTCATTGTATGCATGCACATTCAGTGACGGAACCAGGATTTTGAATAACTTTATAGTTTGATTATTTACGCATAATCTAGGTATTTTTAAGTTCCATTACTGTATGCGTTCATTTTTAGTTACGAAATTATACTAGGATTTCGAATAACTTTATATTTTGATTATTTTCGGATAAACTAGATATTTTAAAGTTCCGCTACTATATGCGTTCATTTTCAGTGATAGAATCAGGATTCCAATTATTTTTTATATTTTCGCAAAATTTAAAGATTTCGAATAATTTAATATTTTAGTGTAGTTCAGGTCTTTTCTGGTTCCGTCACTGATTATATTTTTCGATTATTAATTTTTTTCTATACGGATGTGTAAAAAACAGGGGGTGCGTGCGGATACGGGAATTTATACAGCCAAGGATACGGAGTGAACACGGCAGCATTAAGCACAGCCCTGTTTAATAACGGGCTAAGTTGTGGTGCATGTTTCGAAATAAAATGTGACAATGATCCACAATGGTGTCACCCAGGCAACCCATCAATATTAGTGACCGCTACTAATTTTTGTCCACCTAACTTTGCCCAGGCTAGTGACAATGGTGGGTGGTGCAACCCGCCCCGAACCCATTTTGATCTTGCTATGCCCATGTTTCTCAAGATTGCTGAGTATAAAGCCGGAATTGTTCCCGTTAATTATCGCCGGTCAGTTCATTTTCTTACTCACTTTTGTTCTGCTTTTGACCTTTTTAGGGCTAGCCTTGTCACTCTTGTTTCTAATGTGAGATTCACGTTGCATTTGCTTACTGTTAGTATTTTGTACTCCCTCGTTCCCTGAGTGGTATACGTCGTAGTATATATTAGAGGACGGAGGCTTGGCACAGATTTTAACGCTCATTTATAACAATTTATAATAATGCTTCGTAAATTATTTTAAAATTTTTCTTGAAAATTTTAAAAACAAATTACGGAAGCATACTTTATGCGTGCCGAACACTTAAAAAAATATGTATATAAATCAGAGGGATAAAAGGAGTAATTCTCATTTTTGTTTAGTGCCTCGAGTTTAGTGTCGGAGCGGAGGGGGCTAATTTAAACGGAATCCCGATTAAACTGAAAATTTTACAAGAAGTCTTTTTATAATCATGTTTTTAATAAAAAAAAACAAAATCGATCAGGATTAACATGAAATTAGCGATAATTCATTTTAGTCATGTTGTTCGTACATATTTTGGTTATTTTCATGTGGTTTGCTTATAAAACCTACAACTGGGAAGTGGGGACTAGACTGTAACGCGTTTTGGTGCTTTAGCAAGAGGAGTCAATTTGTGTTTTTTCTGATTTGACAAAAGTAAGAACCAGATTCACAATCCACCATTACCAATTTACCATTCACTCAAGGTTGAAACTGTAAATTTAGTTAAAATAGATGGCCAAAATGTAAATATACAATGTCCCCTATCCCTATGACCTATCAAACCCATACCCATGAAATCAGGCAAATCCCACTCTTGATATCCGGATCTTAGAGTAAAGATAGTGGGCCAGAACTGTATGGGCCCACACACGAGTATTCCTGGTCATCCTAACAACTAAACACTGGTTCAGGTCATGGGCTGTTTTCTTGGTGGGCCACTTTCACCTTGGGTTCCTAACTTTTATCATCGTATGCCAAATTTTTCAAAAACCACCCCTCCTAAAATCAGCCCAATCACATGCACCGATTAACAAACAAATACATTGTTATTAAATCAAAGTCGGGTGTTTTTACGAAAACAGTATCATCACGTAAAATCTGCATGTACCTTATTTTTATTTGTTTTTTTTACAAAAATGTACGTAAAATCTGCGCATGATATGTTATTGAATCAAAATCGGGTATTTTTAAGGAAACAGTATCATTACGTAAAATCTGCATACATCTTATTTTTATTTGTCTATTTAATAAAAACGTACGTAAAATCTGCGCACGTCTTATTTTTTCCGAACTTATTTTAATTTGGTTTCCGATTCCGACAAAACATTAATGCATTATTATTGTCCCATGCAGAGTTCCATGCCGAAAGAGTGGAGGAATCAGGTTCACAATCAACGGATTCAGTTACTTCAACTTGGTGTTAGTAACAAATGTTGCAGGTGCAGGTGACATTCAGAAGGTTTACATCAAGGGCACCAAAACTGACTGGATGCCCATGAGTCGAAACTGGGGGCAAAACTGGCAATCCAACTCTGTTCTTGTGGGCCAGGCCCTTTCATTTAGAGTCACAGGCAGTGATCGTCGTACATCAACCTCTAAAAACATTGCTCCTTCTAACTGGCAGTTCGGTCAGACCTACGTTGGCAAAAACTTCAGGGTCTAATTATTCGGAACTAATCGGATGATTAATCGGTAAAATCGGAGATAAATATATATATTATAAAATATAGTTTTTAAAGTGAAGGTTTGTAATGTTGCAGTGACCAAGATCTGGTTTCCCGCTAATTTCTCATGTTTTTTCCGGGGAAAAGTGAAAATGGTTTAGTTGTTAGAAGTGGGGTGTGATGATATGATTATAATATTGCAGAAAATGTAGTAGGGCTGAAGCGGCTGCAAAATATAAAAATTGCAAATGTGGCCCGCAGTTTCTGTTTGAAATTTTTATTGTGGAATCAATGGATATTACTATTCCTCTGTTTACTGATTGGTGGTTCTGAGTGTGTATACGAAATCTGTGAATGTTATGAGAAGTAATATTCACAGTTTGTGTTTTCTTTTTACATGGTAAGGCTGCTTATGCTAAAAGTTTTGTCCACAGTACACTTTGTCTTTAATTTCCCTCAGATTACGTTCGAAAGGAAAAAAATATGTTCGAAACATTTCAGTACACTTGTGAGTTGTGAATACTTTTCGTAATCAAAATCCTGAAGGGTTATCCAATTCAAACATATGGTAGTAATGTGAAGTCTTACGAGTAGCATATACTTTGAACCATATAATGGTACATGTAAAATCATCTCTGTCAATTCATAAGCATATAATTCCTCCTCTGTTTTTGCTACAAGGTATTGGTCAACTCGGGTCAAATTCCGATTTCGAGTCAGAAATAAGTTGAAGCCTTTTGGTCCAAATACATCAAATTTGGATAAACAATAAGCCCATCACAGGCCCTTAAAAGATCATGATTTGTTGGTGCACATAGTAATAATACTTTTAGCTTATAAACTGAACAGAAGTCCCAAATTTTATAGATGTGGGACTGGATGTTACATCTTGTTTGCAGTAAAATGTCAAATTATGGCACAATTTCAACATCATCCTCCAATATTTACCGCATTACTCACCGTCCATGGAAGAAATGTCCACTTTAAAATTTTTAGACACCAAGTGACAAGAAAGATACAAATTATAAGTGGAGGGAAAATCGAACATGTGAATTATCGTACACATGATCTCGGCCCATCAATTGATTAGACCTAGTCAATATTGTAATCAAATTGTGTAACAAATTGTGGAAGCTCAGGAAAAGATCAATGATGTGGTTGAAATCTCGGATGATGATTGGTGGTTCTGAGTTGTGTATACGAAATCTGTGAATATTATGAGAAGTGATATTCACAGTTTGTCTTTTCTTTTTACATGGTAAAGGCTGCTTATGCTAAAGGTCCTGTCCCCAGTATACCAGTAGATTAGGATTTCATAGATATTGTAACTGGTATTTAAGTCCGCGATTCGGGGTGTTAAAGTAGTACACAAGTATTCATACAGAACAAAAGAAAAAACCATTATTCATGGGAGTTTTATAGTTGGAGCTGGTCTGTTACATTCATTATAGGAAATTAGTTACTCCCTCCGTCCCAATAGATTCTTAACATTTGAAACTGAGTGTTCGACACGCATTTCAAATCTCTTATCTGCCATAGTTCTATAATTTATTTTTAAAATTTTTTTTTGAATAAAAATTTAGACATTTAATTTTTATTCAGAAGAAAAAAATTTCTAAAATAATTTATGCAACTATAGTAGATAAGAGCCTTAAAATACGTGCCTAACACTTCATTTCAAATGTTAAGAATCAAGTGGGACGGATGAAGTACCATGTAGAATCTAAATTCAAAATGCAAGTCTTTATCAAGGTTTAACTAAACTAAAGTGCTTTCTTAACACACACCAACACAATGACATAAATCAAAAATTTTAAATTGTGAATTTTTCGACCCGTCACTTAAAAAATGCTGTACAAGCAACCAACTATTTTATTACAACCAAGTCTCGAATGTACATTATATGTCATCTAAATTCTAAAGAATCCTCGAATCAACCCTGCCTTTCGTTTCCTTCCTAGTTCCTGCTTGCTTCCCAGTCTCTGTCAGTTTTAACCTCGTTTTGTCACCGGGGAAATGACGAATTACGGCACGATTCCAACGACATCATCCGGAGATACGAACACCGAGTCCATTCTCCTCTCAACTAGGCATCGTCCATGGAAAGAAATGGTACGATCATTCAATCTTCCATCAGGATTTCACAACACAACTAAACGTGTAAAAACCAACGTTAATTACTTCCGAATAAATTACGCAGCGATTATTTATTTTATTCAGTTTTTGTTCCTAATGTACCTTCCGCTATCACTCTCGGTGTTCGTAGCATTCATGGTAGTTTGGTTGTACATTTACTTTGTTCGCGATGAGCCACCAGTGGTTTTTCGCGGTGATCTCACATATTGTTGGGCAATTATGATGGTTGTAGTTTACTTGACTGGCAATGTTTATTGGAATATTATGATTGCATTGTGGATTGGAGGGGTGGTTGTATGGATTCATGCTGCTGTTACGAAGACTGAGGACTTGTTTGTGGATGAACAAGTTGCAGAGAGTTGAGACTGCTGGTATGATGACTTCAACTAGTTCAGATTCTTGATGTTTGATATGTTAATGTTACATTTTTATTAATTTTTTTTTTTTATAACCAGGTATTCGGTCAGCTTTTAGCTTACGCGCACCTCGACTAATTTTGGAGAGGGCTAGCACAACATCCCACCGTCATGACCCCCTACTTAAATTCGAGCGTCTACTTGGAATCGAACCTAGGACCTTGGAGTGGTAAGCCCCTAGAATCCGGCCTCAATCAGCTAAGCTAACCGGGGTGGGTTAATGTTACATTGTTGGTGAACACTATTCTGTTTTGATACTTTTTCGGAAATACAAGTATTTATTTGTTTTGAAATATCTTATACCAGACATCTCGTAACCATCTTGGCTATACTACTTTTTTTAGTAATAACGAGATCAGAATTTCAGAAACACCATGTCCATATGCATTACTAGGGAGACTAGGATGACAATCGAGATTAAATCCGATTTGTAACGTTTCATAACCTTTCCTTATCTATCAACAATGTCATAGTTTAGTGGCAAATACTAAGATCCTGTGTACGATAGATCACATGTTCGATTTCCCCTCCCCTTTATAATTTGTACTGCCCTCATAACTCATTTGCATGGAGAACAATAAATAACCTTTCCGTAACTTTCTTATGACAATTGAGCTCAATGGTTGATGAGCATAAATTTTGTGGAACGAATAGAACAAAATTCAAAAGCTCACAGATTAAGAGCGTAAGAAAATAATAAACAAATGCCAAGGCCAAAATATTAGCCCAATAAGGCTAAGCCCAAACAAAGTTCTAAACCATCACAAGTTATCATATCATCAATGCAGTACATCTTTTGACAAAGCAGGATTCTGATACAAAGGAGATAAGGATAGCAATTGGGCCAAAGCCATATGGGTTTTCTTCTCACTATTGGCCTGCAAAAATTAGTGTAGTAGGTCAGTACAAAAATTTTTAAATTTTATTTGATGAAAATATTTTCGTAAATGTAAATTTAAATGTAACTTTCGAAGCGAAAGTAAATGGGGCAGTTGAAGAAATTTAACCAACCTTAGTAAAAGTCAGGGCCACCGTAATTTCGCCGGAGTAGGTCGTATCCGGCCGAACAACTCTGTACTTCTGAGGCTCAATTTCTAAACTTCCTTCTTCCATCCCAAATAGTAATATATCCTTTACATATATCCTGTACACATTACAAACACAACATAATTAAGATACGTTACATGAACTTAAGGTGCGTGAGCGTGTTTAACTGGAAAACAAATGTCAATATATACTTACGTTGTTTCACCAACAAGTTTATCAGAAGAAAATTGGTGTTTGTCCATTACACGTAGTGTTAGCTTAGTGTTTGTTTGATCTCCTTCACCTTCATAATCCACTTTAAACTTGAATTTCTCATCCCAAACTTGTTTTTTATCTTCTTCTGTCAATTATTTTGTTAAATTAGTTAGGTTACGATGTTTTGAAATATTAGCAGGTTGAACTGCTAAATCTCGAACCTTCAACTTCTTGTTATCCCGATTCGAGTAACTGATATTTGTATGTGTGTGTGTTTAGGTGGTTATATATATAGGGTTAGGTGTACAAACCTTGAGCAAGACAGCTGAGATGCTTTTGACTTCCGTATTCAATTATAACGTATGGCTTCGTATTATTAACACAAGGTTTGATACAACCAAAACAGCCTGATAAATCAAGAAAACCTCGTTAATGAATTTGAGATTAAAGGTAAAACAAAATTTTAATCTGCAAGACAGGCAAAATATATATGACAGATCACTTACACCACAACTTTTTTTCATTTAGCTCTTCACCGTCGACCAATGTCACCTCCAATATACCACTTGCCATCTCTCTCTCTCTCTCTCTCTCTCTGTGTGTGTGTGTGTGTGTGTTTTGAGGAGTATGTGAAGCTGAGGCGCTCTCTCTCTCTCTGTATGTGTGTGTGTTTTGAGGAGTATGTGAAGCTGAGGCCTGAGCAAGATGAAAATGTGAGTATATATCTTGTTGTAGTGAAGATCTAATAGAATCTTTTTCGTGAACCTATGTACATAAATATATAAGTATATATAGATGTAGACAGACAACTATGCACTATCCATTTCTAAGAAGAGACTTGAAAGAAGAGTCTCCGTTCTAAATTCAAAAGTGTTAAATCGTGTATGACTAATTAATTACTATATTTCTTTAATACATGACTTCTCGAACTATTAACATTTACCGCGTTTAGTACTCTACACCGGATCAACATGACCTAAGTATAACCTAACCAAAGTCCAAAGGGATGTTCGTTGAGGGATGTTCGTTGAAAGATACGTATTTTTTTTCACTCATACGGACAAATTAACTTATTGATTATAAGTAACTTATTTTTTTTTAAATTTCGTATTTTTAATTTTTTTTTCAAATATAAATATTTATTATAAGAATTGAAAATCAAATCTTATTTTACTCATAAAAATTAAGTTACTTATTTTCAGAAAAAATACATATACACGTACTTTTTCTGTTTATAAGTTACTTATAAGATTTAAGATTTGTCAAACGGAGGCTATAATTCATCAAAAGCAGTGAATATAAATACCAGAGTCCAAAGGGATGTTCGTTGAAAGATGCATATTATATTTCACTTATTTTAATTTCTTAAACTATAATATACCAAAAGGAGTGAATATATAAATACATAATTATACGTTTATATCTCTGTTATAAAAATTACAGATTTTATTGATTAATTACCTGATTAATTGTTATAAGATACTTTATCGATTCAATTTTAGAATCTGATTTACTGTATATTTTCTTAAACTAATATATTAAATTTAATAAAATAAATATCATTATATTTTTTAAACATATCTCATTAATATTTTGATTATTCATTTCGAACAATAACCTGATTAATAGTACAGGATATCTCTATTTCTAATTTCCATACCCGTCTTTTAGAATACTATTTGTATAGGATGGTGGAGTGAGTAGTTTGGATCCTCGTCACTCGTGAAGACCTAAACCTGCTTTGTAGTTTTAATCTATTCGTAGTACTTCCTCCGTCCGACCAGTTTCTTTACGCTGGGGATGAAGCACTTGACACATATTTTAAGGCTTATAAAAAGTATAGTTTTATAAAAAAAATTGGGAATTTTTTTTTTCTATATAAAAGTATAATAGTTTAACTTTTATTAAGAAAAAGAAAATTTTAAAAATAAGTTATGGAACTATATTTTATTTTATAAGAGTCTTAAAATGCGTGTCGAATGCACGGTTCCCCATGTAAAGAATATGATGGAACAAGGGAGTACTTATCATTTTACACATATTTATATTCATAGCTTCACGTTTTAGTTTATCTACTCAATTATTTTAATAGCTTGTTCGAAGAAGAGTTAGAACTTTCTGTCACCTTTTACATACAATACGAATCAAGTGGTATGTTTTTTACAATTATTTACGTGTCTGCGTGCCTGCTGCCCAATGTGTGCTGTTAGTCTCCGAGATGATAAATTTTGACCAGATTTGGAAAGAATTATATTTTTTTAAAAAAATAAAACTTAAAGAACAAAGTCGAAAATTGAAAAACTGAAGAACAAATGATGACCATCCTCTTCGAGATGGTTAGTTTTAGTTTATGAATTGGTTTATAATTAAGCTGTTTTTCGTAAATTTATGAATTAAGTAGCTCATTTGTTAGTTCAGGAGTTCGATTTACAGGAGTAGAGTAAATATTATTCTTACGGTCCTTATAACTCATTTGTATTGTACAAAACTTATCCCGTTTGGCAAATCTTATAGGTAACTTATAAACAGAAAAAGTACATGTATATGTATTTTTTCTGAAAATAAGTAACTTAATTTTTATAAGTAAAATAAGATTTGATTTTTAATTCTTATAATAAATATTTATATTTGAATTTTTTTTAAAAAATATGAAATTTAAAAAAAAAAATAAGTTACTTATAAGCTATAAGCTATAGGTTGTATTCTAAAATAAACATATTATTTATACTTGTAATGTTTAATTAAAAATAAAATGGTATCTTCGAAACTGTAACTCGCATGCAGGCTACTGAAAAGTTGAACATGAATGATAATTGATAAGTGAGGTTGAATGCTAAATTTTAAACACTAGTTTGTTCAAGAGAGCCAACGATTTAAATAATTAAAAAGGAATCATTGACAGTTGGATTAGACCTCCTTTAAGCATGTTTTAGTTGAATTATTCAACATGTGTTTAGTAACAACATGCTAATTACATAAATAATTACTCCTATAATCTCTAGTATTCTCTAGTATATTTAGATGTGTGTGTAATTTTTTTTAGATAAATGATCTACAACAAAAAATTAACGTTTTTATAACAGATTTATACCTTGTTTGGTGTAAATATGAGTTTTTTTTATGTATTTATATTGAATATCATGAGAAAATGACGTAGGTCCTAGAAACTTATCTCAAAATTTGTTCATGACCTATAACAATAGTTGATTAATAATATTTTTATAAAATGATGGCTCATCGTGCATACATGCATATACATTTACTAATTATAATTCATCACGTGTCATTTGAAATAAATTGACATCTAGCACGATATGATATATTTCATTTGCCATTTATTAATGTGTTTAAGTTTGCAAAATAAGTTAATACTTGCTCTCTTTTGACTAGGGCTGAGCAAAAAACCGAATTAAAATCGAAACCGAACCGAAACCGGGAAAAACCGGAGTAAACCGAAACCGAATAATAAAAAACCGATCCGATTTAAATGGTTGGGTTCCGGTTACACGTTCCGACCGAACCGATTAAAACCGAACCAAACCGGTTATTAAAAAAATTAAATAATATATGTTATATATAAAATATATATAATTTATATAAATTCTTAGAAGTTAATAAATATATTCGAATACTCGAAGAATATATTTAACTAATTTTGATTCTGTAATATTACTGTAATTGAGCAGTGATTTTAAGACCATTGCAGGTTTGTTTCTGACCTTATATTTATAGGCAGTGATTATTGTTTGCCTTCAATCTGTAGAAGGCGGACTTTGAGAATTCTTTAATGTTCTGAATCATTGTATGAATCATTGTAAGAGCCAGAGTTTAGAGGCCTGACCAGAGTTTTAGAACCTAGACTGTATCATTGAAAGTATGGTTTTGTATTGAAATTTAACTAGCAGCAGAAATTGTTGAGGCCTCACACAATTGAATTCATATCTAACAGGGTCATGTTTATCAACCCTGAAAGAAATTTCTTGTCGAGGCCTTGTTGATTTTGCAAAAGACCTTTTTGTATAGGTCACTTGGGAAGATCATTTATATTCATCTTTTGTGCTCTGTTATTTATTTTTGTACTACACTCATCAATCTACGGCAGCAAGCCAACAACTATAAATTTGTAATAGGTATTTCAGCCTCGTATTTATTTCTTCGCTTTTATTTTTATCGGTTTTGTAACCGAAACCGAACCGATTACAACCGAACAGGGATTTTTAAAACCGAAACCGAGCCGGCGGTTGCGGTTACGGTTACGGTTTTCTATTTTGAAAACCGGAGATACATGGTTCCGGTTCTGGTTTTATCCAAAAAACGAGCCAAACCGGCCGATGCTCTCTCCTACTTTTGACGATTTGACTTTTGGAACACTATCTTAAGGTACTTTGACCTTATATTGTGTATAAAAGTAGACAATCAAAACTTTAATTCAGAAAAAGTTAATCAAAAATAATTTTTTTTACTTTTCGGTCAAAGTACCTAAAAATGCGTGTCAAAACTCAGGAATAAAAAAAAAGATGGAGCAGGAAACTACACTACAGTTTTCCGTGTATTGTAATATGTACTCCTTCTGTTTTTTTTATTTGTCGTTTTGACTTTTAGCACACATCTTAAGGTCCTTTGACCGCATATTAAAAATAATTATTTTTCAATTTTTCTTTTTCGGAATAAAAATAGACAATCAAAATTTTAATTCAGAAAAAAAATTAATCAAAAATAACATTTTTTACTATCGGGTCAAAGGACCTAAAAATGTGTGTCAAAAGTCAAAGTGATAAATTAAAAAAAACAGACGGAGTATTAAGTTATATTCCAATTCATTTGCAATAATTTAATGTGGATAAAGCAATAAATGTGTAGATGGCTTGCCCTTCCAATAAAAAGATGCATTATTCCTTGACCGGCGATTGCACAAATGAGGACCGGAGAATATTCAGTTCCGATATCTACAAACAAAAGTTACAAAACCGTCCTAAACATGAACTTAGCAAATGATCTGTACACTATTTTATACTATATTAAAACCAATATTTCAGAGAAAGTTTTTGACATAAGAAACTAGACAAAAAGATCAGAACACTCATATAGCACATAAAAAATATTGCAAATTAACTGTATAATGGAGAAGCCGAAGGTCTTGGATAAGCAGTCACTCGAGCAGCTTCAGGTTCAGTGCTCCCGCGGGACCTTTTGCTCGCTGTTGGCGTAGCCAGGCTGGTTTGATTGAACATCTTTTTGATCATTTTTTGCCCTGTCCTTTCGGTTTTGAAGTTGCTCAAGAGCTGTCACGACCTCGTCCATGCTTGGTCTTAACTTGGGATCCATGCTTAAGCATTGTAGTGCAATTTCGGCTGCCTGCAGGGCCCGTTTTGGCGAATGTTGGCCCTCAAGTCGGGGGTCGAAAACACGAAAAACTTTGCGTTTGTTGTGTAAGTAAGGTTTTGCCCAATCCACAAGGTTGTGTTCCCCTTTAGGCCGGTTTTTGTCTATGGCTTTTTTACCGGATAGTATTTCTAAAAGAACCACGCCAAAACTGTATACATCACTCTTAGTAGTCAAGTGACCTTCCAGAAACAACAACATTGTAATCAGATAAACATTTCAGGATGTCGTATCTGATTGAAGAAATATATAGCTTTACCACATTACATCAAATGCCAACCTAGCACAGCTCTAGAGATTCACAAAATCAATAGCGCAGATTTTTGAAGGAAAATGAACCTAGCAGTCTCTACTTGTTAGTTCAACGGTACTAGTTCAGCAGAAAAGATCTTAAAACATCAGCTAAGCCCTGAAACTTTACTCCATGATTTAGAATCCAATCATTTCATAATACACCTATTTCCTAATAACATTTTCCATGCACATAACGATACTTAGATTCTTTAATCTTCATCACAGACAATACATTCCGGTCTAGGCAAAAACATCCAATGCAAAGTTAAACAAAAGTAAAAATGTTGGGGAGGTAGTAATTGTCTATAAAATTGGCCATGGTGCAACTTTTAGGTAACAGAAGTAGGAGTAAGCAACATGTAATAATGAAACTGACTTTACACTCTATAAAATTTATTTATGAGAAACTATTTGAGTATACCTGATGATAGATATTCTGGGGCAGCATATCCATATGTCCCCATAACCCTGGTAGAGACATGGCTCTTGTCACCAGTTGGTCCATCTCTGGCCAATCCAAAATCAGAAAGTTTTGCGTTGAAGTTCTGTTAATTTATTACATAAAAGAGAACTGAATACCGATCAATTCATAATAATACCAGATTTAACTCGCTTCTTGATCCTATAATGTAGACAAGAAACAAATCAAGTACATACCGCATCCAGCAAAATATTTGAAGTCTTGAAGTCGCGATATATAATTTGGTTTGCAACGCCATGAAGAAATGCTAATCCCCTTGCTGCACCAAGGGCAACTTTCATTCGAACACCCCAAGAAAGAGGTTGGATGGATGACCCTCCTGTTTTACAAGCAATTTAGTGATAATCGCATCTATAGAAGAATACTAGACCATAAAGTATAGTAACTTTAAGGATTATATAAATGACGACATAAAAGTGGCAGTTTGTAACTAATATGGATAACTTACTCCTGAAGAGATGATTTTCCATGCTTCCCTTTGGCATAAACTCGTATACCAATAGTCTGTGGTCATCTTCTAAACAGTAACCAATCAATTTCACAAGGTTAGGATGGCTAAGCTGCCCAAGATAGTTGATTTCTGCCTGTTTATCCAAGGACATGAAAGATAACTACTCTGTTCTGGTTTGGAAAATTTGTAACATTAGAATAACAGAGAAATGTTTCTGCAGGTTCAGCTTACCAGCCATTCCTTGTGACCCTGCAACCCTTCTTTGTTCAGCCTCTTGACAGCTATGACAATCCCAGTACCAGGCCTTGATGCTGCTAATGACTGTTCATCAATCCATCCTTTGAAGACAGAACCAAAGCCGCCTTCTCCTAGTACACTATCAGGGCGGAAGTTTCTAGTTGAATTCTTGAGTTCACTAAATGTAAAGCTCTTTATTTTGGAAGACTGTAAAATTTCACCCTCAGTACGAGTTGCAGATGCAGAAGTTGATGAACCTTTGCTATCATGTGCATCTCTGCTCACATATCTAGAATCCTCACCTACACAATATCGACTTCTAATCATGAAACAAACATACACAACAGAAATTTGGGCAACATTTTAAAGCAACAATGATCCTAGTAGGATACTATAGAGTACAGGCAGCCACAAAGAACAGGGGCACACATATGCTGCACCCATTTTTCTCATGCAAGATTAGGTTTACCATCATATATGTGCAAATACTTGGCGTGTTCCATTCCAGAAAGAAAAGAAAAACAGAATCCCAAAAAAATAACTACTTGAACATGCAACATATGCCAGTATAACTGTATGATGCATAAAATATGGATAAGATATCTATCACTGATTCATATGCAAAGAGATCACAAGACTTTATTCAAACATAAGAATTCCTCAGCCAAACTTTTACACAGTGGCACACAAATATGCAAGTATACAGACTGACAAGCATCTTCAATCTTCACAGCACTACATGCGTATAACATAAAGCCTTTTTTTTGGCCAAAAGGTTGATGTCATATTTTCAACATGTCCTCAAAAAAATTAATTTTGCTGAAAGGGTACTATACAAAATGTGTTACACGATACATAACTTGTGCCTCTCTATTTGAGGATTTATCGAACAAGGACTAACATAAAAAAGAACTCGATGACAAATGTATGCAGTAATTAGTTTAGTTTGAGTTAAATAAGCAAGAAACTCACTACAATCAACTGCTCACAAATGACCCCAACAAGCTCTCAGAACCTACAACTGATCATAGACTAACTTAAACAGAAGCCTCCCAAATAATAATCAAAGCAAACCAATTTCTAACAAAGAAAAACAAGAGAACAATCAATAAACTAAAAGATACCTCAATTAAAATCAACTAATATAAGCAAATATTGAATCACTGACCTGTATGAAACTGATCAATCTTATATTGAGTACTCCAGCAAACCCCCATCAAAACAATCAAATTTACAAACCTTTATGCTTCACAAATGTCTCCTCCACAGAAAAGAGCCAACTTTAACAATACCCAAGAATCATTCAACCAAGAAAATTCAACAATAACACTATTAACAATTAAAAACACATGGATCTAATGTGAAACCTTTGAAAATCTTGGTGTTGGCTCACCAAACACACCTCTTTTTGGTTTTATTTAAGACTCTTTCTTAACAGAACCTTATAAAATATGAGTAAGAAAAAGCAGGGTGAGTATTGTTTGTAGCTCAAGAAGCTAAAATTAAGGTGATGACCTCAAAAGGGATTGTTTGTATTTGAAAGAAGATGATGCTTATAATTATGAGCTAAAGCATAACAAGAAGGTTGACTCAAGCTTATTTTAGCTCCTTACAAGAATTAGTCTTTTTGACCCAACCATGTTACATGTATTATGGAATATTACATAAATTTCTACAATAACAGTTGAATAATACACACACAATCTTAATCTATGCATGTCAGTATGTCACTGTCAGTACATGTGTGAATATACACAAACATATAGTACTATGTTGCAGACTTGCAGCTACAAATGTGTAACGGGGGGGTCCATGTTAAGTTTATCATGAATAAAAAAAATTAAAAATTAAAAAAATTAATTGCATATAAAGTGACATGACCCCGATATTCACATTAAAAAATTTAAAATTAAAAAAATTAATTGCGGATAAAGTGACGTGACCGCGACATTTGTTCTAAAACCTGAAATAAAAGATGTTTGGTATCCCTTATCAACCTAATTTTTACATTATTTTGTAATTTTTTTTAGCAAACTCGAATCAAATCGAAGGTGCTATACGTAACTTTCTCTACCAAACTCGAATCAAATCGAAGACGCTATATTGAACTACATATATAACAAATAAGTGAAAAACTGAGTAGCAACTGTAATATGTAGCTAGAGCAAGAACTAAAGCACAAACTAATAGGGAGTACCTGAAATTTTTGAATAATGAACAAGATTTGAGTAGGAACTAAGAAACCCAAGTTCTGTGAGGCATTATAATTATTTCATTCTTAATAAAAGTAAAAATAGTTTAACTTAGAAAACGTTGGTTTTAGAAAAGAAAGAAGGAAGAAATGTAATATTAATAACGTAACCAAATTAGACTATATAATACACAAGTTATACCACAGAAGTATATCAATTATGGAAATGCATGATATAATTGACAGAAAATTGATAAAAGGTTCTTATATATTCTGATGAGTGAATGTTTTTTGAACGAGAGCTGATATGTGCACACCCTCATCTACATGTGCACACACTTCTTAATAAAATATGATCAAAATATCATATTTCAACATTAAAATAGGTTAAAGTTAAATATGCAAACAAGGGTATTTTGGTCTTAACATTAGTAAAAAGGGTGTGCACATGTAGAGGGTGTGCACATGTAGAGGGTGTGCGCATATCGGCTCCTTTTTTAACACGGGTCTTTAGATCCTACCTCTCTGCTAAATGCACGGGTACTGTATATTTACGGGACTTAGTGCTCGTAGGTACGCAAATGATTTAATGTAAATGCACGAGTGCTAGTTTTGTAATTGCATAACTTAATTAAAAATTACAATCTCGGATTTATCCTTTATCGTTCTAGTTTCGAAAGGATATATGACATATTAGTAAAAAAAATTACAAATTTTATCGGTCAAATACACCACATACTCATATAACTTTTGTCCTCGAGGACAAGCTCCTGATGATTAGTCAGAATTTGGCATAATAATATAGAGTGATCAGTTTTTTTGATTCAATGAGCAATAATGGTGGTACAAATTACAGGAGGGGAATTAATCACTAATCACGGGGAAATTGATACACCTATTGTAATGTAATCCACCTATAAGCAGACACCACTCTTTGACAATGTGCTTCTCAATAATTTTGAATGAGAACCATGGTTTAAAAACACCAAAGTATAGTGAAAAAATTTCTCCAAGAGCTCTCATAAAAGTTGGTCAAGCACAGAATTTTCTTTTCCTTGCAAGGAAAAAGAATACCACAGAAGTCGAACAACATTAAAAAAAAATAATAAAAAAATAAGGAGGATCAGGACCAACACTTTGAACAAGATCATAAATCATAATAATCATTCAACAGCTAATGCCATCCAAATTAAAAACCCATATATAATATATTCTTCTACTTCAGCTCCTAGTGCTTGCATGGACTAGCAAGCAACAACACATGGAGCAGATTCTATTATGCTAGATATATTGTTGGCAACTGGTTGTTGATAACTAGCTGCATTTTCAAGGCGCTCCCATGTCATTCTCCGCCTTTCAGCTGCCAAACTTAACTGGGAAGTTTCTTCTGCAAACTTCTCCTGGCATGCAAGCACAAGCTCTGGATCCATCTCAGAAAACATGTTTCTTACATTTTGTGTTAGGTTGAGCACTGCTCGGTTCCAGTGGTTCTGAATGTTCCGCTCTAAAGCTGGGAATACTAAAGGCATAATCACCTGCCGGTTCTGCATTATTAGGTAAAGAATGTGCTCATTGTTCCAAAAGAAGTGGGCACGCTCAGCAACCTAAGAACAGTTAGAAAATAGGATAATCAGCCGACTCCAATGTAAAGAAATTACAATTATTAATTTGGTAACTCGGTAGATTAGAACTATGCAGCATGTGAGAAATAACGATTATTCAATCGATCTGATATGTAAGGACAAGAAACCTCCTTTACTAATATAAGATCCGACCAAGCCAAGTATCAGAATCAAACATCAATGGTCAAATGTTTACAAGTTCATGTAAAGCTTTTGCCTTGAAAAGGTAGTTCTTTGGGTTGGTCATGACAATTTCAGATGGCCCAAAATTCACATTGAGCTGATAGCATAACCATAATGTAGCAGTTAAGTACACTATTAGTCTTCAGAGTTCCTACTACTATTACAAAGTACTATGGTATAGCAATGAACTGCCATTAGTGTTTCAAGTATGGTACATAGCATAAGCATAATTGCTAAAAATATCATTCAAAATTTAATAATAGTTAGTCAGCAAAAGAGCATGTACACAAGAGTCAAGATCAGATACTTAAAGAATGAGATGAAAAATTGACACAAATTGCAATACAGGAGTAACAAGTAAGCTTTAGTACCACTCTTCCTAAGACAAGAATGCAGGTTACAATAATTCCTCTATTTTTTAATGAAAAGAAACCATGCTCATATTGCAGATAGAAAACATTCCAGCATACATCAAAAATATTGAGAGAGTACTTACATGCATTACAATTTACAAGTAGATACAATATATAAAAGTAAATATATAATATAATTGGAGTTATAGAATATGACGCATTTGGCCAGTTCTCTTGACTGAGAAACAGGTAAAGAAATTCTAGAATAGATGTTTTAATGAACAGAAGATGCTCCCATGGCAGTGTACCTGAGACAGTAAATGGTTTAATTGGTTTCCGTAGCAGGTTTTTGCTAACAAATGGAACCTCTAAGCGTCGTAGAATTTCGGATCTCAAACTAGCATCTCTAACGGTAAACTTATTCTAGCAAAATCTGAAGCCGCCTTTTAAAAAGCCAGTCTGGTACTTAGAGGCAACAAAATGCCATACTTGGGATAGCATGTGTCAGTTCTTCAGAACTTAATCAACTGTCTCCTAAATTTAAATAAGAAAGTTGGTTCTAATAAGTCAAATCAGATATTAAGGTTGTTTCTCTATCACCGAAACTGAATGTCATGGTACATTCCCACATTAACACATATTTGAGTATGGTAAAATACATTCAAATCACAGCCAGAATTACAAATACATGCTGTCTACTGCCATTCTTATGAAATATTACAGATCAGCATCCGGGTCTAGTACTACACAAATTCACATTAGATTAAAAAAAAAAAAAAAGGAATTATTTGAAAAATCAAGAACCAGATGGGTCTTGGAATTTTGTGAACTAAAAAACATTTGTTATATTTCTCAGTGACCAAATTTGGCAATTGATTTATCCTAGTAGCTGTTCTATGAATGGCTTCAGACAGCATGAACTGATGGTGGCTTTACTATAGCTCGAATGCATGATGGGAAGAGAGGAAGACATGGGGTAGTTTCTTATTTCCACAAACAGTTATTGAGAGTTAGTGTAATGATATCACCCATATGGAAGGCGGAGGAGCCACTCACCTCTTAAGGATCTTAAAATGAAATGCCATACCTATCCCCATAATCGGGCTCCAATCATATGGCATACATATTTATATCATTCTACTTTGTGCAATTTAGCTAAGACTTGAACATTTGTTGGGGTCACGGGCATTTCACAAACAACAAATATTAGCAGAGAATGCTGGCTCGTTACCTGAAAATGGGAGCTGTTGAGGCAGCATGCTATACGACGAAACAATGGAACCATGACCTTTTCAAACTCATCCATGGTAATCATTTCTAGAAGTTCTTCTAACTCACTTAAGAACATTAGTTCTTTCTGGCTGTTTGTTACTGGCCAACATTTTAACAGGCCCTTTATCACCGTACCAGCCAACTTTGGCTCCTTTTCTACAAACTGTACGATGCAATATGTTAGCTGGTGATGGTAAACGCCCACAGACTTTGGTTTATGTAAAGGAATTAAAGCTCTTGTCAAAAACATTTTGTGCTCTTTCTTCAACGGTAGAGCAAAACCACTTATTACACTCCCAAAAATCTCTAAGAGCTCAGCAATTCCATTATGCCTTTCAGTTTCAAAAACAAATCGGTAGATGATATTTCCAACAGCCATTCTGATGAAAGGCCTGTGAACCATGAATTTCCCGTACACTCGGTGTAAAATTGATTTCAAACAATCTCTTTCTCTTGGATCCTCAGAATCAAATAGCTCAAGTAATCTTAAAATGAAACCATTATCTACATACTTCTTTGCCACCTTTGCATCCAGAGAATTATAACTTAAAAATCGAAGGAGTAGGTCATATACGAGCTGCAAATGGGACCAAGCTAGATCAAACAACGGTTCTTCATCTTCAGCCTCACCCCGAGCACCATGAGAAGCATATTTGGGTGGAAAGTCCCTGAACAAGTTACTGGCACACATCTTACACATAGCAGAAATCGTTGACTCGTTAAACTTTGCAGAATCGGAGGCAAGAAACTCAATGAGCTCCACTAATATTTGGCGTTTAAGATCTTTTTCTGTGGAGTGCTTATCAGGATCACTAAAATCATATACTGCACAGCACAAATTTAACTTACTAACAAAAAGGTTCTGTTTATCCGAATTCGGAACATCTTTAAATAATATATGGGGCTCAATCATTTCAGCTCCGGCTGTGCTTGCGGGGAAAATCGATGAAGACATCCGTTTAACAGCATTCAGCCGACTTGAAATGACATTGACTACGTCAGTAGCATTGCTGCTGGAACTGCTCCCAGTTGCGGAATCTACTGAATTAGATTTTGATGATTTCCGAGGGAGTTTTGCAAGGATTTGTTTCAACATAGTAGATATGATTCCAATATGGAGCTCACTGTAAAATAATTCAGTGTCACAGTCAAAATATCATGCAATTCCCAAAAAAAACATTGATTTGATTTAAATTTCACAAAGCTTCCAGACAGGCATCAGTCCCTTGTGTTGACACTGATTAAAGTTAAGCTAGGCCGTGTAGTAGAACTATATTTACATACTTACATTACAAGAAGGAAAATGAAGACAAATACTACAGCTGGGAAAGTAGATTCAGTAAACGAAAACTTTGTTACACTAAAAACCTTGTTACACTAAAAACCATTCGCAATACAAAAAAATGCAAAACTAACTTCACCATAAAATAATGACCCTATAAATGAACCAAAATCTTGTACTTAAGGGATACCATTTATAGCATCAAGATTCTTCAAGAAGTCCCTTCATTATTAGCCATATATTTCAAAAATAAATCAATATATTAAAATGCAACCTAACTAGCCTCATCTATAACCAAATTCAAGTTTCCAATCCATTCCATTCTAACACACACCATATAAAACTACCAAAATATATCGAAAAACACCCATCACACAATCACATCTACTCCGAAATGCAACCTAACTAGCCTCATCTATAACTAAATTTAAGTTTCCAATCAATTCCACTCCATCACACACCAAACAAAATTACCATAAATATCGAAAAAACCCCATCACACAATCACACATACCCCAAAATGCCACCGACAATACCACCAAATAAAGAAACTAAACCAACATCAAAACAACCAAAATTTGTATATCATTAACACATACACTATCACACAAATATCTACATCTACATTTACATGTCTATACATTACAGATCTGGTAATAAAATGACAACAACACAACAAAAAGCAACTTCTCATCATAAAAAGCCTAGACAATCATAAACCAATAAAACCAACATTACAAATGAGTATAAAACCAATATTATATACAATGTAAGCCATGATTGAGTTCAAGAAACCATACCCAAGAATCAAGATCTGAGTAAAAATGAGCAAGATGGGCTTAAAAAAGGAAGAGTTTGGTGAAGACCATGTTCAAGATTTATCAAAAAAGTGAGGGTGTGAGTGAGAAAACAAGCAATGATGTGAGGGTTTACTTGGGATTGAAGAGTGTAATGATGAATTTAGACGAGCCCATTTTGGGTAATCAAGAATTGATAGTAGTACTAGTATATTATAATTTGTGTGTAGAGTATAGATACAGTGTGTGTATGTATAGGTTATTACCAGTGGGTTGGTTCTCGAATGAAGAGAAGGGGGGTACAAGGTGGGACTGAAGACAGGTTCCTGTAAGATACAGGCCGATTGTTGAATTTTTATTACAGTCTTTTTAAGTTGTGTACATTTTTGGGTGTTAGTCGAATCTACCATGTCCTATGTTACTATTATTTTTACTCAAAATCACTCAAGTATTTTTTTTTTCACTCAATTAATTAGGGTCGAGCATTCGGTCGGTTCGGTCCAGTCAAGTAATTAGGGCTAGTAATTAGGGCTGAGCATTCAGTCGGTTCGGTCCGCTGAGCATTCGGTCGGTTCGGTTCAAAACAGGACCGAACCGAAGAGACCGAAAATCGAAATGTTACTTTTTTCCGGACCGAACCGAAATTGTATTATGGACCGGACCGGACCGAACCGAACCGAAATAATTCGGTTCGGTCCGATTTTGGACGGAACAGACCGAATTATTTTTTCAATTTTTTTATTATAATTTAAAATAAAATCAAAATTTATAAAATTTAAAAATATCATTAAAGTAATGTGACATAGAGAGCTCTAAGAGTGTATAAGTACAATTACAAAGTAAAATTATAATTATATTTTTTAATATATATGTAAAATGTATAATATAAAACTTATAATATTTATTATTCGGACTATTCGATCTATTCAGTCCGGACCGAAATATTTTAAAAAAAATCGAACCGAACCGATTTATACCAAATTTCTAAAAAAAATTAGGACCGAACCGAATTAGCACGGTTCGGTTCGGTTTTTCGATTGGTTCGGTTTTGCTCCCCGCAAGTAATACATTTCTTAAGGAAATGGTCAAAAGATGAATAGGATAGGTTGTTGTAGCATATTATAGTGTGATATTCTTGTAAATTTATGAATAAATTTAAAGTTTATTTTTTAATTTTTTATTTTGACTACAATTTTATTTTATTTACATATGAATAAAATAGTTGAAACAGTCAAGAATTGATAGTAGTATATTACTCCCTCTGTCCCTCTGAATTGTATACATAATTTTTTTAAAGTTCGACACACATTTTAAGGTGAATATAAAGTATATTTCCGTAATTCATTTTTAAAATTTTCTTTTTCTGAATTAAACTTCAAGTGTTATACTTTTATTTAGAAAAACAAAAAAATTAAAATTATTTATGTAGTTATGTTATAAATGAGCGTTAAAATGCGTGCCGAGCCCCTGTCCGGGAACAGAGGGAGGGGGGCTGAAGATAGGTTCCTGTAAGATACAGGCCGATTGCTGAATTTTATTACCGTCCTTTTAAGTTGTGTAACATTTTTGGGTGTTGTCGAATCTGCTACTCCGTTCACAATTTTTTACGCTTATTAAGAAAATATTAATTCAATAATACATATTCAATTATATTCATTATAAATTAATGCATGAATGTAGACTCTAATTCGTATTGTATTAATTGTTATACAATTTTCAAAAAGAGTAATTTTGGAAAAATGTCAATAAATTTACATTTGAACTTAAAAGTGAACATGTATTATGGGAAAAAAAATATCACTCAAAAGAGACTAGTATTGTGGGGCGGAGGGAGTATGTCCTACGTTTATTTTACTGAAAATCACTCAAGTATTTTGTTTTTATTCGAACATGAAATTTTATTAATACGTTTTTTGAAAATTACTCTCTGCATTTCAATATATTTCCATCTCTACTTTTTGACATTTTCACTGCAAGTCTGCAACTATACTTTATTATAAAATAATTGTAATAAATAAGGCTAATCTTTGAAAATATAATTAAACTAACTTTTTAAATGCAAGTTGTTTTTGCAAAAGATTTTAGTAAAATGGGATGGAGAAAATAACTTTCATTTACAGTCTATGGGCCCGTTTGGCAAATCTTATTTGTCAGAAATAAGTTACTTATTTCTGAAAAAAGTACATCAAACTGTACTTTTTTCTGAAATAAGTTACTTATTTTCTGTAAGTTTTTGCATATAA
>PHNY01263013.1:439-22388 GCA_003724115.2 Anethum foeniculum
TGTAAGTTTGTTGGAATAGAATTTTAAGTTTCTCCACTCATCCTTGTAGTCCTATTTTCATCTATTTCAGAATTTTTAAGTATGTCTTCAAGCCCTCTCCAAGCAATTGTGTTGAGAATATGTTTTTTGTATTTAAGTTCTTCTATTATTGTTTGGTTTCTCTAGCTACTTCGCCTTGACCTAGATTTAACTTTTGATAAGGGAATTGGAGATACATTGGCTGATGCAAATGTGGAATTTTAAGAATGAGGTTTATAGTCTACTATATGTTTGTGCTATGAGGATATCACATATGATGTTGTTTTATTTAGTCTTTAGTTTTTTACAAAGGTGTACCTTGTGATTCATTTTAGATTTCTTATAGCAGAGAACTTTGTGGCAGGTGATATATGATGCAACTGGTGTCATATTGCAAGCAGGACGTCAACCACAGGTTTGTTATTTTCATATTTCTGTATTTGTTTGTATGTATTGTACTCATTCTCATTCAACTTCTATAGCAATTAATTGACCACAAATGAATGATTATGTGGAACTTTGTTAAGTATTTACGTGCATCTGTCTGCATCCAAGCCAGTACTTTGAGATGCCTATGCATTTTAGAGTGAGTGGAAGTGCACACACTGCACTGAATAAATGAACTAGGGGTCTACATGTCTGGGGTAGAGTAAAGTCAACTTATATTAAGATTTAATAAATAATAGGGCAGAGATCTTGAGTAAATTTTATGCATCTATTTCATAGATATTCCAATTTCTTGTTTAGAAGCTAAACCAAATTGTATGTGAGCTTCCTGTGGACCATCCTTTGACTGAGAGCAGACCTCTACATGCACTTCTAGGCCACACCCCTCCCCTTGTTTGTTTTCTTACAATATTATGTTATTTAGGTGCCGGTACTATGAATTGTTGATTCACATGTATAATGGCACTCTGAATCGTGATGATTTTAATGAGAAACTCCAATGCATGCTCTACTAGTATACTTCAGCTCTGTCTACGCTCATTCTCTCTCCTCGAATTTTGGCAAACAGAGTGATTGTGTTGAGAAAATATTGTTTGAATTTAACTTCTTGGATTATTATTTGGTTTCTAGCTGAGCCTTCTCTTAACCTAGGTAATCGTATCATGTGAGAATAGGAGATGAATAGTCTGGTCCAAGCATATATGGAACTTTTGACGATACTAGTTATTTTTGTGATATGAGAAAATTTATGATGCTGTTTCGTCAATATTTAACCTGTTATAACTGTGTAACTTTTTATTCATTTGATGAAGATGATTGTCATTTTTTTGATGTGAGAAGACTTATAATGTTATTTTGTTAATCTTGAACTTGTTATAACGATGTAAATTGTGATTCGTTTAAGGTTTCTTATATTAAAATCTTCGTGGCAGGTGATGTATGATGCATCTGGTGTTGGATTGCAAGCTGGACATGGAGCAAAGGTTTAATGTTTTCTATTTCTGCATGTCTTTGTAATATTATGGCACTGTTTTGCATTCAAATGCCAGAGCAGTTCGGATCGGGTGGAATTTAGTAATTTGTTGAACTAATTTCTGCATTTACATGTGTCTGTCTACATGCAAACCAGTACACTTGAGATGCATATGCATTTTAGAGTAACTAGAAATGTAACTTGCACTGCTTTCACTGGATATTTCAGAATTTAAATATTTTATGTACTTGGAGTAATATTAAAATAAACAAATTGCATCAAAATCTTTTAATACAATAGAGCAGACTTCTTGAGTAGATTTTATGCATCCATTTTATAGAAATTTTAGTTTGTTGTTCAGGTGCTCAACCAAAGTGTACGTGAGCTTCCTCCGGAGCCTCCTTTGCCTGGGAGCAGACCTCTGTGTGAACTTCTAAGCCACACCTCTCAACTGGTTTGTTTTCCTACAGTACAACCGTGTTATGTAAATTGTTGATTACTTGTATACTGGCACTACGAATGATTATGATCTTAAAGAAAAATTCCAAAGTATGCTCAGCACATGAAATTCAATTATGTTTGTTCTCTCTCTCCCTCTCCCTCTCCCTCTCCCTCTCCCTCTCTCTCTCTCTCTCTCTCCCCCCCTCAAAATTTGACAATGGTGACTGATCGATTGTACTACGAACATTGTTTCTAAAATTGATTTTTGTTTTGAATGTAGAGCACTATTTTCTCTCCGATCTTACTCTATTTTTTCGTTGGTATTTTAGGCCAATGCGGAGAACGTGAAGGAATCAGTAAATATTGAACTTGATTCGCTTCTCGTAGAATATTTTCATAGACTTTGTGTTATTCTATTTAGTATATTTAGCAAATATACAAATTACTTTTATATCTTTATGTAATTTTTGTTAAACTAGTGTATTACAATGTTTTCTTGTGTGCTTATATCATTCAAATAGTCTGTTGACTAAATCACTTTTCATTGATGATTTTGTAAATTGTACGTGCTGATTTTTGAAATATATGTTCAAATGATTAGATTTCTGTTTACATAATTGGTTTCATTTATAATCAATGTTCAAATCGGTTAGCTCAAAATATTAAGAGCTGATTATCCATCGTTGACTTGCAATGTTGCACATAGTTATTTGGTTGTTTTTCTTTTTTGTTTTCACTTTTTCAAATTTTCACCCCCCTCTCTCCCTATCTCTTTCTCTCTCTGTCTCTCTCCCTGAATTCTAATAATGGTGAAAATTGAGATTGTGTTATGCAGTTTGTTCCTACTTCCAGTTTTATTTTTAAATTTCGAGCGACCGTTTATATCTCTCTCCACTTTAATTCAGACTAATACAGAGAAATAAAAGGAATCGGCGATTACTGGACTATAGTTGCTTCTCGCAGTAAGTTTTTAGTTATTGAACTCTTTAGTGTGCAACCTTTTCTACTGTAAATAATGTTCATTTACTTTTGCAAAACTCATATCTTTTGTAAGCTACTCTATTAAAATGTATATGATACTTAAATCTTTCATACTTCATCATAATTGAGTCTACTGGCGAGGTGATTTGCATCAATCATGCTTAAGCTCTATACTATATATGATCATGCTGATTGTATAATATTGTGATATATAGGTTTATCTTGATGAAGATAACTTCCTTGTGTTGGAAAGGACAAACGCATTTGTAATTTATTTTTAATTAAATTGATTTTTAAACATTTGATTGGATATATCGATTTAGGTGTGTAAAAATTGTTTTTCTTCAGATTAGATTGTCATCGATGTTAAAACCACTACATCAACAAGTACAACGACAATTACAGGTAAATTTCTGTGATTAAAAAAATTTGTTGCTACACTATTCACGCTAATTATTGGTAGATATAGTAAATGGTTGTGTTGAACTCTACTTAATTCCTACTTCTACAGATGCTAGAAAATGATAATACTTATTTAGGCCTATATTTGATTTATACAGAAGTTAGACTACTATATTTGATTTATACAGAAGTTGACTACTGTATGTTTTACGTACAGGTCAAGGGCAGGCAAGTTTACGAAGCAGTGGAACAAGCTGTAAAAGGGATTGGAAAAGGAATCATGAAGAATCATGAAGATGTTAAAGATATTGCGAGCGAAAGACATTATTGAGATAGTTTCGAAACAATAGTCTGGTATGCCCTCCCATGGCTCCCTGCCCTCCCCCGGCTCCTTGCCCTCCCCCAGCTCTTTGCCATCCCTCAGCTTCTTGCCCTTCTATCAATTAATGTTAAAGGGGTTTGGGTTTTTCAAATGGACCCCAGGAAAATTTTTGATGTTGGTACTATGCTTAGTAGGATTTTTTTTCACACACTTTCTAACGAGTTCATCCATTAACACTCATGACTATAGTGACAATGCCAAGTTTTATCGGTGTGTGACACGTAAGTATAAATTTGGTGGCATATTTGTTACTAATTCAAATTTGGTAACTGCTCATGAATGCCTAGTAGGTAATATTTTGCTTGTTTAAATATATGTAATTATTATTATGTGTTATAAACTTGTCTTATCTAACTTTTTAAATTTTTAGCTTTTGGTACCTTTGATGCATTTGAGAGTTCAATCGATACGAATGTCGATAGATTTTGGTACAAATGACGACTTCATTACTTATCTTATTTGTGGACCGTTAAAAGTTGTTAAGGGATCCCTATGCAACAACTTGGTACCTGTGCTACTTGGTGTATTTAGCAGGGGGACATTTAGCCGTACTCATATTCCAATCACACAGCTGAACCAGTTCATTACCATGAGTGATCTTAGAGATGATGCTTTAAGTGATACAGTAATAAGTTGGTCGAAATTGTTGCCAAGGCCCAAGATAGGAATAGGGTATGTAATATAATATATTTATTTATTTACGTGGTGTATAATTTTGGAGTGATTTATAATCCTTATTTTTTTTTCCACTTAATTTTTGCAGACAGGAGTAAAGGCAGCGCGTGAAGAGGCCCCACTACTACATGATGCACATGTTGTCGTCATGTTTTTCCCCTGAACATTATAGCATTTAAACTACCGTTCAAACAGGAGTAATATTTTGTTAATTACAACTACTCCCTCCGTTTCACAATACATATCCATTTTAGAAGATAAAAATTATTTCAAATTAGTTGTTCACTTCAATTTTCAATGTAAGTTTATATTTCCAAAATCAACTCTACATCACTTATCTCTAATTTATATTTTCAAGATTAACTATATATCATATATTTTACTCAATTAATGCAATTAATACAAATTTTTTCATCAACATTCACATTTCTTAATATGTGTGATATTTTGAAAGTGGACATGTATTTTGAAACGGCGGGAGTACGCGGCTAAAGTAAAGCTACTTTAGTATTTTTGTGTGAATGTTTGTGGATTGAAGAATTTCAGACATCAGCTTTATTGTGGTTAGTGGTTATGTAGCCCCATTAGGGTTAGAGTAAGCTAAGGATAGTTTATAATATTATTTTCTTTAACTCCTAGAATAATTTATAATGTTTATTCTTTTTAGCCCTGCTAAAATTAAAAAGATAACCTCATATAATTATTATACCCAATATTTGTTATCTTTTTAATATATATATCTTAATTTTCTATATATTCCAAAATTTTCAGCACAATTATTTAGTCCCCAATTAAAATCTAAACATTTTATATTGGACATTATATCTTGATTTTTTTTGTATTTTGACATGTACTTACGTTTCGTATTAAATCACAATTTTTGCTTTGTAATTTATTTTGTCTCGCAATAAAAACACTACAAAGTAAACATAAATATATTAAGAATTCTATCTCATTCATATAAATAGAACTTTTATATCTTAACCTAATGTTAAATGTTAAATGTTAAATGGTAATTTATTGTCCCTTTTTCCTTGTCTTTGAATCATGCAAGACATCTAGATCTTTTTAAACTCATTTTAATTATCAGTTTTCTAATTTGTCAAAATACAAATTTAAATTCATGAATCGCAGCTAAGATTTTAGGCGTAGCTCTAGCATTTCAAAAATGGTCAAATAATTTTGACTTTGGTTTGTAATATATGTAAATTCTAGTATATTTTGAATTATAATGTAATTATAAATTCTAGAACAATTTTAATGTATAAAATCTCAAATGGTAAAATTCCTTATTAGTACACCAATTCTCATATAATAACTTTTACTAACTCTTTTTCCACCAAAATTATACTTCTAGCTCGATAATTATCAGCCTCAAAAAACAACTCTTGGGGATTTTATAAGGTTGTTTATAAACATGTGGATGTGGTCCTTCGATTATTCAATTGAACGGATATCCTTATTTAGTTGATTGCTATAATTTATTTAGGTCTTCCCCAAAAATGATTTTTTTAAGTTCACGAAATTTGAGTTTTGTTCAAAAACAGTAAATACAGAGTAAGTAGCACTTTCATGGAGATGGAGGTCCCTAAAAAAAATCCTTACATGATGAAAGTGGGGATTTTATTGCAGAATGAGATGATAAAATACAATATAATCTGCATGTCTTTTATTTTTTCTAACTTAGATGTTGATTCAATGAAGAAAAATGATTTTCTAAATTATTAAGTTTTCAATTATTTCATTAACCAGAAATAATTTTTAAACTTTTGGAAAAAATGCAAGAAATATAAAAATAGCACACTGGGCTCATTGATTCTTGTGATTTTGATGTTTATAATAGTTTATAATCTCGATAAATTATGCAGGTGTATTATTTTTCATAGCCGATAATTTATAAATTTCGTACGGACGACATTGTTGATTTAGTGTCTTTGGTCATCATACTTGACTATCTATAATGGCCTGCTCCATCTGTTACATTAACAATGTATGATCAATCAGGCAAGCAGCGTGGCGTAGTGGTAGCGCATTGAGCTCGACAAAACTTCAATTCCAGGCTTTGCATATATAATTCTAGTCGCAGGTTGCAAACTTTGCTCTACCTTTTTCCAGTTCAGATAATATAGCTTTATGAAATTGCTACTTGCTTCACCTGTTCCATTAACAATGCCCAACAACTCAAAGCATCAAAACATTAGGCAGTAAAATCTGGCAAAAACCACTCACTAACAACATAATTTATGAATCTTCTGGATAATTGACAAACTATGACATAATGAGTGCTAAAACACAATTCAAAAGGAGGATGCTTCAGCATCCTTTTGAGATCAAGTCAGAACAGTACTTTGATCTTCCTTTTAAAACGCTGTTTAGCAAGAAACTAGATTACAGACCAAGAAACATCTTTCCGCTGCACCAAGAGTACTATTCAGAACTTCGTCGATATTGTTAAGTAGACAAATAATAAAGAATGAAAGAAGCAAATATCGATGATGTTGTCAAACCTGCCAATCTGGTGCAATGGCAAAGCATCCGGCTCATGTCTCATTGTCCTAGGTTTGATTCATGGCTTTGGCCTTCTTAAAGTTTGACGTTTTCCAAACAAGATATCATCTAATTATTATAATCTATTATTTAGTTTAAAAATTCATGCAAAAAAAATTTCAAAAAAAAAAATTACATGCAAAATTTAGATACAGATAATAAACAAATAGTAAAGTACGAAGAAAGCAAAATGAACATATTTTGTTTAATAGACAAATAATAAATAAAGAATAAAGGAAATTTCACTTATATCATCAAACCTGCCAAAGTGGCGCAGTGGCAGCGCACTGGGCTCATGTCCCATGGTCCCAGGTTCGATTCCTGGCTTTGGCCATTTTTAAATTCCATGTTTTCCAAATAAGGGATTATCTAATTACATTATCTATTATTTAGTTTAAAATACATGCAAAAATTTAGATAGACACATAATAAATAGTAAAGAACGAAGAAAGCAAAATTAACATATAGTTTGGTTAATAAAAAAATAATAAACAAAGAATGAAGGAAACTTAACCTATATCATCAAACCTGCCAAAGTGGCGCAGTGGCAGCGCATTGGGCACATGTCCCATGGTCCGAACCCTGGCTTTGGCCTTTTTAACATTCTATATTTTAAAATTTTATCACTTTTGAAGATACAACATTTGTTAATTTGTTTTTCTTTTCTGAGCTTTTGTAGATACAAAAATGGATTTGTTGTAGATACAAAATTGTTGATTTGCTGTCTTCGGTTATTTGAGTACCTATAATATCCTGCTACACCTCTTTCATTAACAATGTAGGATCAATCAAGCAGAGTAACAAGCCTATTGAGAGCATATACTGAGTAGAGCATTCTAGGTTAATGTCTCTTGTCCGTGATGAACTTTGACTCTTTTAATTTTCTCAAAATACAAACACACTGAACTGAATAGGATAAATTTACCTGATCGACTGTTCAAATAAATTATTATAGTCATAATCATAATATTAATTAGTTAAGTATCAGTCTGCCAATGCGAGGCCTGGAAGTGCATTCGTTTCTCGACTTTGGCCTCTAAAAAAATCTAACTTTGTAATACAAATTATATACAAGATCGACAGTTTCAATATTTAAAAAAAATAAATATCTTTAAAATATCCAAATATTATATTCAATCTTCCAGAGTGGCGCAGTGGTAGCACTTTGGGCTCATGACCCGTGTTCCCAGGTTCAATTCCTCGCTTTGGCCTTTTTAGGATATTTTTTTCCTAAAATATTATACTTAGAATGACCGAGTAGTTTATATTATATGAGAGTTTTGTATGTAATTCTAGTACAAATAGATGATATGCCCTGATATACTATGTTAACCAGATTGTTAATATTTTCCCTAGACTTGCCCACCCCGTTGCAGGTTGCAAGCAAAATACACCTATACTGCTTAATCTGACAAAGTGGTGCATTAGATAAATGACACATGATCCCAGGAGGCTTTGGCCTTTTTATTATTACATATTTTCGTGTAATTTATCAGTTTTGACGATTCAAAAATTGTCTTTATTATACTCGAGTTGAGTATCTAAAATAGCCTCCTACACCTGTTTAGGATCAAGCAGATTACCATGTCTATTAAGAGCTTACAACCAGTCGAGCGTGCTAGGCTACTGTCTTATATACTACAATAATTGTTTTTATTATTATACATTATTTCTTTAACATCATATTCCAGTCTGCCAAAGTGGCGCAATGGTAGCGCATTGGGCTCATATCCCGTGGTCCCAGGTTCGATTCCTGGCTTTGGCCTTTTTAAGATATTTTTTCCTAAAATCCGTACCTATACACTACCCAAATAACGGCAGTTATTCGGTGAACCACGGTCAATAACCGAATAGTAGAAAAAACACTACCAAAAACCGAACCGAATTCAAAGGTTTGCTTAACCGAACCGAAATTAGTGCGGTTATTCGGTATTCGGTACGGTTTTCGGTTAACTGAACCGAATGCACACCCCTAGTTATTTTTAAATAAATGTCTTGAAAATATTTGCAAAAACTTAAAGAGCCAAATAATAAAGAACAAAGGAAGCAAAAATCACTCATATCGTTTAATCTGCCAAAGTGGCGCAGTGGCAGCGCAGTGGCAGCGCATTGGGCTCATGTCCCATGGTCCCAGGTTCGATTCCTGGCTTTGGTCTTTTAAAGAAATACATATACTCTCTATAAATTATTAGTTTTGCAGGTACGAGATTGTTTTCTTAAATTCTACTGAAGTTATAGTATATAATAACAAAATCAGTGTTATCAAAAACCGACGACTCAATTAGTATTAACAAAAACGAGAATGTAAGCCATAATCAGTGTTCATACCTCTGGACAAAAACCTGGCAGAAGGCAAGTATTAACAAACTAAGAATTTTTTTTTCTTTGTCTGGATAATTGACAAACTTTGACTCTGTATACCCCTGGACAAAAACCTGGCAGAAGGCAAGTATCATCAACAAACTATGACTATCTCTTCTTTATCTGAATAATTGACAAACTATGACTTAGAAACTGCTAATACACAAATTCAAAAGGAGAATGCTCAATCATCCATATGATATCAAGTAAGAACAAAAACAAATGATCAGCAAGTAATTAGACAACGGAACTAAAAAAAATCTTCGCATAATAGTACTAATCCACAGCCCATTAATATTGTTTAAAAGAAAAATTTTACAGAACAAAGGAAGCAAAACTTATCTATAATGTTTAATCTAGCAAAGTTGCATAGTGGCAGCGCATTAGGCTCATGACCATGGAGCGAGGTTCAACTCCTGGCTTTAGCTTTTAAACTGATATTTTTTGAGAACAAGAGAGCAAGATGACTAGAGAAACAAAACTAATGTATAGTGTTTAATCTGCTAAAGTCGCGCATTGGGTTTATGACTCATGGTCCCACGTTCAATTCCTAGATTTGGCCTTCTTGATGTTATATTTTTTCTGAACAAGATATCTATATGGTAATTTCTAATTGTACGTCATCTATTCAGGTAAAAATGAATGCAAAAAGTTAAATGATAATAATAAAGAAAGAAGCAAGCAAAATACACCTATACTATTGAATCTGCCAAAATGGTGCATTAGATAAATGTCCCATGATCCCAGGAGGCTTTGGCCTTTTATCATTACATATTTTCGTGTAATTTATCAGTTTTGAGGATTCGAAAATTGTCTTAGTTATACTCGAGTTGAGTATCTAAAATAGCCTGCTACACCTGTTTAGGATCAAGCAGATTACCATGTCTATTGAGAGCTCAATTAGTAAGATTGGTCTCTCATCACATCTTCCTAGGTTCGATTCCTGACTTTGATTTTTTTAAGTTATATGTTTTCCAAACAAGATATCATCTAATTATATTATCTATTATTTAGTTTAAAATACATAAAAAATTTAGATACACGGAAAATAAACAGATAGTAAAGAACGAAGAAAACAAAATTAACATACTTATTTTGTTTAATAGACAAATAATAAACAAAGAATAAAGAAAATTTCACACATACTGTCAAACCTGCCAAAGTGGCGCAGTTGCAGCGCATTGGGCTCATGTCCCATGGTCCCAGGTTCGATTCCTGGATTTGGCCTTTTTCAAGTTATATCTTCTCCAAACAAGGGATTCTCTCATTACCTTATCTATTATTTAGTTTAATATACATGGAAAAATTTAGATAGACAGATAATAAACAAATTGTAAAGAATGAAGAAAGCAAAAATAAAATATATTGTTTAATAAACAAATAATAAACAGAGAATGAAGGAAACTTCATCAATATCGCCAAACCTGCCAAAGTGGCGCAGTGGCAGCGCATTGGGTTCATAACCCATGGTCCCAGGTTCCATTCCTGGCTTTGGCCTTTTTAGCATTCTATATTTTTTTAATAATTTATCACTTTTGTAGATACAATATTGTTGATTTGTTTGTCTTTTCTGAGCTTTTGTAGATACAAATTTGTTGATTTGTTCTAGATACAACATTGTTGATTTGTTGTCTTCGGTTATTTGAGTATCTATAATAACCTGCTGCTACACCTCTTTCATTAACAATGTAGGATCAATCAGGCAGAGTAACAAGCCTATTGAGAGAATATACTGAGTAGAGCTTTCTAGGTTAATGTCTAATGTCTCTGATGGACTTTAAATCTTTAAAGTTATTTTTTTTCAAAATACACACACACTGAACTGAATAGGATAAATTTACCTGATCAATTGTTCAAAGGACGATGCATAAGCATTCTTATGAGATCAAGTAAGAACAGTAATTTGATCTTCCTTTTAACATGATGTTCAGCAAGTGACTACATTAAAGACCTAAAAGAACTTCTTCGTGCTGCATAAGAGTACTATCCAGAGCTTAATCAATATTGAAAGAAGTAAAATAGTAAAATACTGACTACATTATTTAAAAGTTTCGTACTCGTACATACGACATTGTTGATTTTTTGTCTCCGGTTATTATTATAATTGATACTTGACTATCTATAATGGCCTGCTACATCTGTTGCATTGACTATATAAAAGACTATAAGAGTACTACTCAAAGCTTCATCTATATTGTTTAGTAGACAACTAATAAAGAACGAAGGAAGCAAATATCAACAATATCGTCAAACCTGCCAAAGTGGCGCAATGGTAGCGCATTGGGCTCATGTCCCATGGTCCCAGGTTCGATTCCTGGCTTTGGCCTTTTTTTAGTTAGATTCCAAACAAGAGATCATCTAATTTATTATTATCTAATATTTAGTTTAAATTAAAAAACATGCAAAAAATTAGACAGACTGATAATAAACAAACAATTAAGAACGAAGAAAGAAAAATTAAAGAAGGAAGAAAGAAAAATTAAAGAACGAAGGAAGCAAAATTCACCTATGTTGTCTAAACTGCCAAAGTGGCACAATGGTAGATCATTGGGCTCATGTCCCATGGCCCCTGTCTTTGGCCTTTTCTAAGTTACATGTTTCCGAAACAAGAGATCTTCTAATTATATTAGTTTATTTATTTATTTACTTTAAAATACATGCAAAAACTTAAATTAGACAAATACTGTAATAAAGAATGAAGGAAGCAAATTTAACTTATATCGTTTAATCTGCCAAAGTGGTGAAACGGCGGCGCATTGGGTTCATGTCCTATGGTCCCAGGTTCAATTCCTGGCTTTGATCTTTTATTTTTTCTTTCTGGGCAAAAGATTTTACATGATTAATTATAATTTCTAAAAATGTGTCATCTATTCACTTGAATTTTTTTGCAAAAACATACGGGACAAATATTAATATAGAGCAAAGGAAGCAAAAATCAGTAATATTGTTTGATCTGCCAAAGTGGCGCAGTGGAAGAAATTGGGCTCATGTCCCATGGTCCCAGGTTCGATTCCTGGCTTTGGTCTTCTAATTTTTTAGATACTCTCTATTAATTATTAGTTTTGCAGGTACGAGATTGATGTCTTGAATTTTACTCAAGTTACATATAATAACATAATCAATGTAAGCCAATCAACAAACAAACGACTCAATTAAGGTCAGAAACCAGAATGTAAACCATAATCAGTGTTCATACCTCTGGACAGAAGGCAAGTATCAACAAACTGCAAATGTCTTCTTCTTCATCTGGATAATTGACAAATTTTGACTCTTTATACCTCTGGACAAAAACCTGGCAGAAGGCAAGTATCTTCAACAAACAATGATTTTTGTTCTTCTTTATCTGAATAATTGACAAACTATGACATGGAGACTTTTAAAACACAAATTCAAAAGGATAATGCTCAATCATCCATATGATATCAAGTAAGAACAGTAATTTGATCTTCAATGATAAGCTAGTAATTAGATAACGAGTAGAGCGTGCTAGGCTTGTGTCTTATATACTTCAATAATTGTTTTTATTATTATTACATTCATACTTAAACATCAAATCCCAGTTCGCCAAAGTGGCGCAATGGTAGCGCACTGGGCTCATATCCCATGGTTCCAGGTTCGATTCCTGGCTTTGGCCTTTTAAAATATCTTTTCCAAAATATTTAACTTAAGCAGATGAGTAATTCATATTTGTTGACAGTTTTCTACGTAACTCTAGTGATTATCTGACATAAGCCATGCACTATGTAAACATATTTTTATCCTTGAACTTGCCCACCACATTGCACAACACAAACATACAATTTTTTATCCTGGTAGCTTTACGATGTTTAGTATCTAATAGCCTTCTACTTGCCACACCTGCTCTATTAACAACATAAGAAGATAAAATCAAGCAGAGGACCATGCCTAGCAGTTCAAGAAATCAAAATTTAAATACAAACATAACAATCCTAACAACTGAACAGTAAGATTCTGGGTAAACCACTCACATTAGCAAAAGAACATAAGAAGACCAATGACTCAATTAGTAAGATTGGTCTCTCATGTCACATCTTCCTAGGTTCGATTCCTGAGTTTGATTTTTTAAGTTATATGTTTTCCCAACAAGATATCATCTAATTATATTATTTATTATTTAGTTTCAAATACATACAAAAATTTACATACACGGATAATAAACAGATAGTAAAGAACGAAGAAAACAAAATTAACATACTTATTTTGTTTAATAGACAAATAATAAACAAAGAATAAAGAAAATTTCACATATATTGTCAAACCTGCCAAAGTGGCGCAGTGGCAGCGCATTGGGCTCATGTCCCATGGTCCCAGGTTCGATTCCTGGCTTTGGCCTTTTTCAAGTTACATGTTTTCCAAACAAGGGATTCTCTCATTACCTTATCTATTATTTTTAGTTTAATATACATGGAAAAATTTAGATAGACAGATAATAAACAGATTGTAAAGAATGAAGAAAGCAAATATAAAATATATTGTTTAATAAACAGAGAATGAAGGAAACTTCGTCAATATCGTCAAACCTGCCAAAGTGGCGCAGTGGCAGCGCATTGGGTTTATAACCCATGGTCCCAGGTTCGATTCCTGGCTTTGGCCTTTTTCAAGTTATTTGTTTTCCAAACAAGGAATTCTCTCATTACCTTATCTATTATTTAGTTTAATATACATGGAAAAATTTAGATAGACTGATAATAAACAAATTTTAAAGAATGAAGAAAGCAAAAATAAAATATATTGTTTAATAAACAAATAATAAACAGAGAATGAAGGAAACTTCATCAATATCGCCAAATCTGCCAAAGTGGCGCAGTGGCAGCGCATTGGGTTCATAACCCATGGTCCCAGGTTCGATTCCTGGCTTTGGCCTTTTTAACATTCAATATTTTTTTAATAATTTATCACTTTTGTAGATACAATATTGTTGATTTGTTTTTCTTTTCTGAGCTTTTGTAGATACTAATTTGTGGATTTGTTCTAGATACAACATTGTTGATTTGTTGTCTTCGGTTATTTGAGTATCTATAATAGCCTGTTGCTACACCTCTTTCATTAACAATGTAGGATCAATCAAGCAGAGTAACAAGCCTATTGAGAGAATATACTGAGTAGAGCATTCTAGGTTAATGTCTAATGTCTCTGATGGACTTTGAATCTTTTAAGTTACATATAATAACATAATCACTGTAAGCCAATCAACAAACAAATGACTCAATCAAGGTCAGAAACCAGAATGTAAACCATAATCAGTGTTCATACCTCTGGACAGAAGGCAAGTATCAACAAACTACAAAAGTTTTCTTCTTCATCTGGATAATTGACAAACTTTGACTCTTTATACCTCTGGACAAAAAAAACCTGGCAAAAGGCATGTATCATCAACAAACTATGAATTGTTTCATCTTTATCTGGATAATTTACAAACTATGACTTAGAGACTGACACAAATTCAAAGGAGAATGTTCAATCATCTATATGATATCAAGTAAGAACAATAATTTGATCTTCAAATGTTCAGTAAGTAATTAGATAACGGAACTAAAAAAATAAATCTTTGCGCAATAGTACTAATCAGAGCTCCATCGATATTGTTTAAAAGAAAAAATTATAAAGAACAAAGGAAGCAAAACTCATCTATAACGTTTAATCTGGCAAAGTGACATAGTGGCAGCGCATTGGGCTCATAACAATGGACCCAAGTTCAACTCCTGGCTTTAACTTTTAAACTGATATTTTTTGAGAACAAGAGAGCTAGATGACTAAAGAAGCAAAACTATTGTACAGTGTTTAATCTGCCAAAGTGGCACAGCGGCAGCGCATTGGGTTTATGACTCATGGTCCCAGTCTCAATTCCTAAATTTGGCCTTTTTTTAAGTTATATTATTTCTAAACAAGATATCAATATGGTAATTTCTGATTGTACGTCATCTTATCACGTAAAAATACATGCAAAAAGTTAATCAACAATAATAAAGAAAGAAGGAAGCAAAATACACCTATACTGTTGAATCTGACGGAGTGGTGCAATGCACTCATGTCCCATTATCCCAGGGCTTTGGACTTTTTCTCATTACATACTTTCTTTTAGTTTATCAGTTTTGAAAATTCGATAATTGTATTTAGTTATACTTGAGTTGAGTATCTAAAATAGCCTGCTACACCTGTTTTATTTACAAAGTAGGATCAAGCAGATTACCATGTCTATTGAGAGCTTACAAGGAGTAGAGCGTGCTAGCATAGTGTGTCCTATCTCTCTTGTTTAGTTCCGGACTTTGGCTCTTCAAAAGTTGTATAGTCCACAATATAAATACAAACTGAATGGAAGACAGTTTATATGATAATGGCAATAATGGCAAATATACATAAATATCAAACAAACAAAGTGACGCGACGGGAATGCATTCGATTCTTGACTTTGGCCTTTTAAAAACAAAGACGCAGTGGGAGCAAATTTAATTCTAGACTTGGGAATTTTTAAAACGTCTTTCACTTTTTATATAAAATAAATTACAAGATTAATAAAATTCAATTGTCAAATATACTACAATAATCATTTTTATTATTGTTACATTCATACTTAAACATCATATCCCAATTCCCCAAAGTGGCGCAAAGGTAGAGCATAGGGCCTGCCATACCGTGTTAAAGAGATCGTAGACATTAAGACCTGCCCGCCCTTTTGCAAATTCCAACCATACACTTCTTTTCCTTGTTAGTTTATGAAGTTGACTATCTAATAGCCATCTACTTGCTACACCTGGATTGCTCCATTAACAAAATAAGATGGTAAAATCAAACGGAGTACCATTCCTAGCAGCTCAAGAAATCAAAACTTGATTTAAACATAGTAATCCTAACAACTGAATAGTAAAATTTTAGGTAAACCACTCACTCAGCAGTACTCACTCTATCGACATAACATAAAAAGACCAACGACTCCATTAGGATCAAAAACCAGACTGTAAGCCACAATTACTGTTCATACCTCTGGACACAAACCTAGCTGAAGGCAAGTATCATCAACAAACTTTGAAATTTTTTCCTGCATAACTGACAAACTATGACTTGAAGTCTGCCAACAGAAAATTCAAAGGACGATGCTTAAACATTCTTATGAGATCAAGTAAGAACACTAATTTGATCTTCCTTCTAACACGATGTTCAGCAAGTCACTAGATTATGGACCTAAAACATCTTCGTGCTGCGCAAGAGTACTATTGATAGCAGTAAAATAACAAAGAACAAAGGAAGCAAAACTCAAAAATGTTGTTTAATATGCCAGAGTGGCGCAGTGGCAGTACATTGAGCTCATGTCCCATGATCCTAGGTTTGATCCTGGGTTTGGTCTTTTAAATTTTATTCTGAGCAAGAGATTTACGTGGTTTTTTTTTTTTTTTTTTGAAACTAGATTTACGTGGTTATTTCTAGTTTCTAATTGCATGTCATCTATTCACTTTTTCAAAAACTTAAGAGACCAATATTAATAAAGAGATAAGGAAGCAAAAATCCCTCATATCGTTTAATCTGTCAGAGTGGCGCAGTGGCAGCGCATTGGGCTCATGTCCCATGGTCCCAGGATCAATTCATGGATTTGGTCTTTTAATTTTTTCACTGAGCAAGAGATTTACATGGTTATTCCTAGTTTCTAAATACATGTCATATATTCACTTAAAATATTTGCAAAAATTTAAGAGACAAGTATTAATATAGAGCAAAGGAAGCAAACATCACTCATATTGTTTAATCTGCCAAGTGGCGCAGTGGCAGCGCATTGGGCTCATGTCCCATGGTCCCAGGTTCGATTCCTGGCTTTGGTCATATTGTTTAATCTGCCAAGTGGCGCAGTGGCAGCGCATTGGGCTCATGTCCCGTGGTCCCAGGTTCAATTCCTGGCTTTGGCCTTTCAAATTATTTTTTCCTTAAATCTAACTTAAACAGACAAGTAACTCATAAATTTTGACAGTTTTGTATGTAACTGTAGAAAAAATGACATAAATAACAGTTTTATTCACATCTCCTTCACCAGGCTAAGCGCACCTCCACAACTAACATGTCCTTCAGGCTTCGATAAAGGCATCAGTCCAACCACCAAGTTTTCACCTTCCAAGCACCTTTAATATCTTTAAACACACACAACTTACTAGTATTCTCATTCTTTTTTAACTCACCTAATTTCAATCCAACTTCATTATCATCCTTTTCGAAGCCCTCACTTCCACTCTCCCTTTCCTTCTTGTTCTTCAACGACACAATTTTTTTCCTCCTCAGACTTATCCTCCAAGTATCCACTCACATCGGAATCCTCACTACTTTCACTAGTCTCACTACTCTCATCACTCGAAACATCTCTCCTCCTCTTCCTACTAACTCTTCCCTTCCTCCCACGCCTACTACTCTTCCGCCTTGCTCATTTCCTTTTCTGCCTCCTATACTCATCCTCTGAATAACTACTACTATCATCAGACCGATAACTCTCTCTATATTTCCTCCTACTTCTCGAAACATACAATTCAGACTCACTACTCTCTGACATAACTTCTTTATCCTTGTCACCTAGTCCTTCCACATCGCAGCTTCAAACTCACACGTCTCGTATTCGATTCTCGGAGGACTAGGAGTGGAATTCCAAATAGTATTCCGTAAATCTTTTCGAAGTTCCTGGCACTTCAGCCTCCTGTACTCCGAAAAACTCAATCCTTTCGAATCCTCATGAGGCTCGGTACGTTTTTCGTTTTCGTAATCATGATAGCTATTATTAGGCATTGTTGTGCTAAGTCTTTTTCTAGAGTCTGAATAATCAGGAGATTCATGAAGATCGCGATTAAAATTGTAGCTTTTGTATGGTCTTTAAGAAAACTATATTTATAGATACCAACATGCCGAATCCGAATCAAATCAGAATTAGAATTTGCATTTTAAAGATTAGAAAGTAAACCGAGAGCTAGTTAATCAGATTACTAAATTATTAAGATATATAGTACCAAACGCCTTGTCAGTTGTAACGAATTTTTATTTGTATCTTATCTCAACTGATCATGTTTTATTCTCGAGGTTCTTTTTACACTGGGCTCAACCACATATTTCAAGAGTCTTATCGATAAATTATTTTAAGAATAAATTTCATCTGAACAAAAATTTAATGTTTAAATTGTTATAACAAAAAATTAGAAATAAATTATGAAGATCTACTTTATATACATAAAATGCTATTACTGATTTCCTTTACAATGTTTTCGTTTTACAGGGTTGTTTTTGCTTTCCATGGGGCAGAAAATGATATCTTCTTGCAACATATACCAAAAGAGTTTGTCAGGGTGTGTATATACAACTACATATACTACTACATATAGTTCGGAACTCAAGGCTCTCTTAGAGCAAATGCACAGTCAAACTTTTTAGCATGTGCATTTTCTACTTATATTCAGTCTTTTCTCAAGAAAATATATTAGACTTTCTGCTAAGAAAATCACATATCTTCTTATTGAAAGTGCAGTCATTGGAAAGTCAATATTAGCTTTATGAACATTGTTTGTGCATTGTGCATTATATTATAATTACAATTAATTAAGGTGTAGACATTCTTTTTCTTTTGTTCATTATAGACAACATAGTTTTGGGCCAGTCTAAAATTAATGGATTGGGCTGGAGTCCATAAGTATTTTATCAAACTATCAAAAAGACTTGGTGAAACAAAGACACGATGCCCGTTGGATACCTTTATGCCTTATTTGGAAACACGCATTCCATTTGAAATGATAAATTTCAAATGACATAATTTGAGTTGTCATTTCAAATTCTCATATTTGTGCTAAAATTTGAATGCCTTGAATTTCAAATGAAATCCAAATCCAAATTCTTTCACTTATCCAAACATCTTATTTGATCAAATCCAAAATTTCAAATGAAATCCAAGTTTCCAAACAGGCACTAAAAATAAATATTTTTAACTTATAAGGCATTTCATTGGCTTTGAGTTAAAAGTGATATTTTTAATTTTAAGTGGCTAATTTACTTAAAATAAAGGCCTAGAGTCAAAAGTGATATCGTTAATTTTAAGTGGATAATTTACTTAAAATAAATTAATTTTATAAATTCGAATAAAAAAAATTATTTACTTAAAATAAATGACCAAAGTGGCGCAGTGGCAGCGCATTGCACTCATGTCCCATGGTCCTAGGTTCGATTCCTGGCTTTGGCCATTTTTAGGTTCGATGTTTTCCGAACAAGGGATTATCTAATTACATTATCTATTATTTAGTTTAAAATACATGCAAAAGTTTAGATAGACAGATAATAAACAAATAGTAAAGAACGAAGAAAGCAAAATTAACATATAGTTTGTTTAATAAGAAAAAAATAAACAAAGAAAGAAGGAAACTTAACCTATATCATCAAACCTGCCAAAGTGGCGCAGTGGCAGCGCATTAGGCTCATGTCCCATGGTCCCAGGTTTGATTCCTGGTTTTGGCCTATTAAAATATTTTTGTCCCAAAATTTAACTTAAACAGATGAGTAATTCATATTTTTTGACAGTTTTGTAGGCAACTCTAGTGATTATCCGACATTAGCCATATACTATGTCAACAAATTGTTATCCTTAGACTTGCCCACCCCACTGCACAATGCAACCATACAATTTTTTATTTGTAGCTTTACGAAGTTTAGTATCTAATAGCCTTCTACTTGCTAAAACACAAACTTAAAAGAAGGATGCTTACTCATCCTTATGATATCAAAAAAAAAAAAAAAAAGCACTGTGATCTTCCTTTTAACACAATATTCAGTAAGTAACGAGATTATGGTGCTATTAAAAAATATTCATTGTGTAATAGTAGCAATCAGAGCTCAACCGATATTGTTTAAAAGAAAAAAAAAAATCAAAAATAAAGGAAGCAAAACTCACCTACAATGTTTAATCTGTAGTGGCAGCACACTGGGCTCATGATCCATGGGCTTCGTCCTCCTCTTCCCATACATCAGTAAGTACTATCTCTTCACTTGTTCGACTAGTAATATAGATATTGTTAGTACACAGCGACTATGTTATAGAAAGAAAAAATAATCCTTTTCATAATGCTGACATACTTCAACATATGTCCTGTCTCAGCCGTGGCTCGAAAGGAATAATCTCATTTTCTGATTCGACATTTCTTAACATGCAATTTTTTGTATTATTTCAAAAACACTATTTGTTTTTAAAAAATACAACTAAAACTAACCGAGTTCTAGCAAAATTTTTTTTTTTTAATTTGCAACCAGATTCAACCAAATGCAGTTGCAATTTCGTAACATAGTAGCATTTTCGGTAATATCTCGGCTACTTCAAAATTTTTATTTTCAAAAACAATCTGGGCTTTCTAACACAACCCTTACCCGAAACTACATACTCAATAGAGTCCGAAATCTTCAATCTCTTATTATCAAGCAAATAGAATTTCGGAATAGGCTACAATGCAAGGGAATGCTAATGGTAACATGCATTCTACTCAAGCATGGAAACAATAATGTAAAAAACAAATTAAACTCTCAGAGAACTTTATCAAACAGGTTGTGGGCAAGCAGCAAAAAATCATTATATACACATAAAATAATATAAAAAATCATAATACACATAAAACAGGTTGTGGGCAAGCAGCAAAAAATCATAATATGCATAAAATGATGATACTATATATATTTGGCAGGGTTTGAAGAAGAGTGATCTACTGGGAGTTTATTAGCTACAGACTCTGTTCTAAAAATGAGTATCGTGATTAATCGTCGATTAATCCATGTTCTGGAGTTCGCTAAACTGATTAAATATTCGATTATTTAATTAATCATCGGTTTAATTCCGATCAATCTAATTAATCTCTCCAATTAAGTCCGATTCCACTTTTTATAACATTGGTTACAGATATAACGAATTGTTTTTGTAAAAACTTATACTATTTTTTTTAAATAAATATTACAAAGATATTTTATATTTATTATTTAGCAAAGGTATAAATATACTCTTTAAAGAGATAAATACTTATTTCTGAATATGAAATATCCTAAATTCTAACTATTTCGACAAAAAAGTGCAAGACCGTACCTATTTACCGTAAAAATCTTTTAAAAATCAACTCCTTCGAACGTTATTAACTTTTGAACAATGTAATAAAAAAACATGTAATTTCAAAAAAAAAAAAAAAAAAAAGAAGAATGTTCACATTTTCCTTTGTTTCAATCTCATATTAACTGTACCATTTGATTTTGTTCTAATCAATTTGATCTGATCAATAATTTGAAATTACTTTTTATAATTTTAGAAAATTGAAAAACATATTTTAGAATAAATTAAATATATTTTTCAGTGATGTAATTTATAATTTCATATACGATATGAAATTGTATTTAAAACTTGATCAATTTGATTAAAAATAAATAAACCATACAGTTAATTTGAGAGGAAGAAAATAATAAATTAAACTTGATGAAATAAAATTATCCTTTGTTCAGTGAAATTTATCTTTGCATTAAAATTAAAACCTTTAGGTGTCACTTCCATGTAGGTCCTTGAAAAGAATGCCTACGCAATGAATGTGTCTCGGGATTTTGTGCGTGTTTGGGAAATCTTATTTGTCAGAAATAAGTTACTTATTTCTGAAAAAAGTACATCAAACTGTACTTTTTTCTGAAATAAGTTACTTATTTCTGACAAGTTTTTGCATATAAGAAATACT
>PHNY01263016.1:7697-21741 GCA_003724115.2 Anethum foeniculum
GAAATTCAACTAAGTGCCAAAAACTCAATTTCACTAAAGCATTCATTGGTGTCAATAAAAAGATTTTATAAGAAAAATACATGCTCACTGTAATACAAAATAAAAATAAAAATTTGTTATAATTTACATGGATAGCATAAATAAAATGTGATGAGTATAAATTATTACCGTGATGTTTTCGCGTAACACTTTCTTCTTCACAACCTTGAATCCTTATACAACTTGATGTCGTTGTAAACAAAATTATGTATGTCAAAGAAAATAATAAACCACTCAAAGTATAGTCAAGACTCTGTACATAAAATTTAGAAGTAACTTACTTGCCCACAACCTCCACCCACTCTCCATTTGCAATTGGACGTTTAAGTGGGTCCATATAGTAGACTACCTCATCATCAGATTCTAACAAAGCATGAACATGGGTATAAGTTTAAAATTAAAGCATATCATACTAATTTTTTATCTCATTACTAACTTAAATATCATAAAGAAGTTGCATAATTATTAAAATAAAATCAAGCAAAAATATACTTATAGTCAACAAGTCAGAAAAATGCCTAAAAGGTGATACAACTAGAGTGCAATTTCTTGCCATTCACCCCCGGACCAAAATTTAAAATCTAAATTTTTGTAAAATGTTCAAGTTAAATATTTCAATAAATATGATCACGTTTGACCTCAAAAATTGAACCCTTGTATAAAAAATTTAAATTTAATGTTAGTAAATAATCTACTTCAAAAATAAAAGGAACACTTAATGTTTAGCAAGCAAATTGTCTCATAATGTGAACAACGAGGCCCTTCTAAATTAATTTAGAAAATTAAACCTAACATTTGCATTAAATATTATTATGATTATCATGAACCCTTGTATTTAAAATTGGAACTTAAATTATCCTAAAAATCAACTTAAAAATGGGAAGAGTCCGAAGAAGCATGATCATGTTTCACCTAAAAAAAATCCATCTCAGAATACTTTATATTAGCTAGCAATTAGTATAAATACTCACACATCATTGTAAGGCATCATAAAATATTGCCCTTTCCTAGCATCCTTGAATTGTGCTCTTTGCTATGCATTACCACATCGAATAACACCAATCATGCTTGCATCTACGAAGCTTATCATGTTGCTCATCTTATGCTTTTTCACCTAATCATATAAAAAGCTACATATATTGTGAAGCAATAGTGAGTAAATATTCTCATTTCAATTCCACGACTATTTACAGAAAAATAAAAAAATAATTTTCATTAAAATTAAACTTATGAATAAAAAGGAAAATAATTGACCCTGCCATTTCACCTCCAGCACAAACTGCATGTATATCCGACAGGAAAATGATTTGCTTCTTTGTAAAGCCAAAGGCTTCTTTTCTTAACTCAAATGAAATTTTTCGGCCACCGGTTAAGGCATCCTTTGCCCATGTCCACAATCAATTCAATGCAGACTGATAATTTATACCCATCTCAACAATAACTTCGGTTCAACATCTTCCGTTACTTTAAATGTCTTCTTTGGTTTCTTGGGAGGATCTTTCCTGGTTCTCTAAAAAAGTGTACATGAAAATAGTTCAAAAAAGTTTATCAAATAAACACATACTAGATATACTAAACATACTAAGAATATCGTTCTAATAAGCAACAGAACTTGGGAACTGCTCTTGGTTCCTACTACTATCAAGTCTCTCGCCACGCAATAAAAATTCCAAGGCTTGTTGCACAGTCACAATCTCATCACTTACGTCCTTCAACAGGAATGACTTCATCGATCTTTACATAAGCAACAACGTTGCTCAATGATCCAATGACCAATTTGGATACAATACTATCAGAAGCATGTACTTTCACTTGCTCACATGTATTCTTTTTAACATGCCAACCACTATCATCCTCGCGAACCACCTTGTCATCGTTTTCAAGCTCCTCCCCAAAATCAACAAATAAAGTATCAATCAATTTCACTTTATGAACGACTCCATCTTGTGGAACAGAAAAAGCTTCCTTTCAGTTTCAGGTGTACCAGGATTCTTTACATCAACATCCCCTCAACCCCACCCTTAGACTGAAAGCTTGCTTGCTGAGAAGCAGGTATCGGACTACCATCAAGTCGTACTGTCTTTGGTTGTTATTTTTCTCTCATCTTTGCTATTTTTGCAGCCCAAAAATCATCTATCTCCTTAATAATCCTTCGAGTCTCCGCTGCAATGATCTTCTGAACTTTCTCGAGTATTTTTTCTTCCATTGTCTTTGTTTTGTTTTGCCTTGGAAAATCGAAGTAAACAGGCTGCCTCACATGGGTTCCTTTCCCACGTACTCTGCCTCCACGCTCGGGGCTACCAAGTGCCATTGTTAAGACATCATTAACACCTTCAACTATGAGTTTCCCTTCCTTAACCTTCTCCTTCAACTTTTCCTACAAAATTAATAGTAGCATTTATTTATAATATGTCTTCGAATTTTAGTTATTCCCGAAAACAAAATCCAATCTATTTATATATGTGCCTAACAATAATTGTACTTGTATAATAATATAGAGTTTAAAGTTTGCTAATATTTTAGCAAAAAATAAAAGTTCAAAGCATTAGAGCTAATGACTATTTTGAATTAAATATAAAGTGATAACTTACAATTTCCTTAGCTTTTTCTGCAATTGCGTCACTTAAAAAATTCCCATCTTTGTCCTTCCTTGGTAGGACCCGGGTCGATGATCGATCCACCTCCTCTGCATGTGAATGAAATTTAGACTGCATTTGCATTCAAATGATGACCTTATTAATAACAAAAACATGTTCAGAAAAATAGTATGAATCCAAAACTGAACATGTTGTATCGTTATCACTAACCCATTCATTCTCGAGGTTAGCATAACTTTTTTGGGACATGCGATATGGATATAAACTCTGCTTTCTTCTTTCTTGCGCTTCACAATGAATTTTCTTCATAAAAAGCACAAATGAGGTTATATATGGTCATAAGTAATTAAATATTATAGATGCAAACAACCAATGTGCGGTACAACCAACATTTGCACATAAAGATAAACATATAGAAGCAAAATAAGAGATAGAACACAAGTCACCATATATATATGAAAAACATTGAATGAGAAACTCAAGTCGAACATCAATACCCATTGCATGCAAACATAAATACGTTAAACCAAAAAATGAAACCGAGTGAAAACTTAAAACTCCGAAGAAACATCACCAAACCCCCGAAGGAACATGAAAAAATAGAATCCCTCAAATATGGATGAAAGCCTAAAAATAGATGAGGGTTTTGGGGTTTCAAACCTTTCCAAATATCTAATTAAACACATAAAAAGACTACAAACATATGAAATAGAGATGAAGATCAAAAAGCCCCAAATATGGATGATGATTTTAGTGTTTTATAATATGGATGAGGGTTAAATAGAGTACGTACCACAGTTGAGCTAAATGGGAGATGATGATCGACAGTGAAATGTATAAAGATGGCTGGTGAAATGGTGAAATGGATTAAAACCACTGAGTTTGTGAAGATGGCCGTTGAGCTTGTGTTTGGACATGTAAGGGTTGTAATAAGATTGTGTTTGGTTAAAAAGTGAATTTGGGGATTATAAATTAAATTGGGGGGGAGAAAATCTATCAAAAGGGAGGGAAATTGAAAAAAAAAAATTAGTTTGTACTGAAATTTTTTTATTATAAGTTTAACAATTACAATTTGAAGAATAATACGCATCCATGTATTTTCATATATAAATTAAAAATAACATACAACGGGTTTTCCTGGAAACGTTGTTATGACAGAAGTAAGACAATAGTCATGATAAGAAACGGTTGTGTAACTAATAATGTAAATATTTCTTGGACAACGGTTTTAAAGAAAATATATTGTATTATTAGTTTTCAACAAGGCCTTTTATAGTAAACTAGACAACTGTCTGTCGGCGACATGATTAAAACCTTGTCCTTGAGTTGTACTTTTAAATTTTGATGAATTCGACATTTTTGTGTCGATAAATTTATATATCATTTGATGTTCTTGTTCGAACGAGTATATCATATAACAGTAATAAATATTTATTTAATTTTTTTATATCAATAAACACTTTTATGAACAACTGATTAGATTAGTGTAATGGTTATAAAATAGCTTTATTTAATTTTTATTATATTAATAGATACTTTCCTCGATAAAAATCCATACAACATATAAAATAAGAGATATAATATCACATATATTATGAAAGTACAATAATACAAGAAAGATATATTACATTAAATTATTTATCACATAGTTTCTAGATAGTAATTTTTTAATATCCGGGAATTTTACGACGATTTTGTGATATATTCAATGAAATATTATGTGTTTTTATAGATCTAATTCATTTGGTCTTAAATGTTATGTGGTATATATATGTTGTTTGTGGTCCTGTGAATGACTGATATTTTTTTTCGATATTTCATTTCGTGTTAGATGTGATATTCAGGGTTCCTACGACTGTTTGGAACCAATTTGAATATAATATGGAGTGTAATCTCAATTATACTTTAATTTTAATTTAGTTCGAGTAGCCGTGATTTGGTCTGTTTCAAGTTTTGTGGTCCAGGGTATTTTATGAATATTTTATTATATTTTATTTCGTATTAGACAAGTCTACGTTTGATTTCGGCCTCACCTGGGGTCCGTTTGGATAGCCGTTAATCACGAGTTATGCGTTAGGATTCGTATTTTGCAAAATGGAGTATGCCCCGTTGAATTCTGGAACATACTAATAATTTTAGAAGTGTTACGTTTTACAAAAAGGATATCAGATCGGGCCTATACTGGGATATAAACCCCACAAAAATAGTATTTTTATTTTTATAAAATAGAGGGCCTTTCATATATTTTACATTTCTGTATTTTTGAAATATTAATAATTTTTGGAGAATTTTGGTATAATTGTTGCATTTATTTGAAAATATTATTTTAAAAGTTATTTCGACAAATTATGATTTTAGAGTTAATCAAAAACTATTCATTTGATAATTACCCCTTAAATTTTGTTAAGAAATATTTTATTAATAAAGTTTATAAAGGATTTACTTTTAGTAAATTTTCATATTAAATTTTAAAAGTTTAACGTTAGTTATACATAAATATATACTATATATATATATAAGAAAAATAGAAAAATCAAAAATCAAAAAAAAAATTAAAAATTAATGGAAAGGTAAAGTCAGGTGATAACCTGACCCCCTCCTTTTATTTGTCAAAGCGCAAACACTCCCAAATCATTTCTTATCCTTTCTCAGTCTCTCTCTGTCTCTCTGCTGTACCTGCACTAAAATTTTAAAATTTTATAACTCACAAACCTTCCTCGAATCTCGATATTTATATATTGAAATGACCAGCTCTTCGATATGTATGCATGGACAAATATATTTCAAGGTTTTTAGAAGAAAAATTTTGGGACATATTTCTGTTTTAATTTATTTTCGGAGTATGGAAATGGAGTTTGGCGATGTGGTGTAAATTGGAAGGCTGTTCAGAGCGTGAATATCTATGAGTATTAATTTCAAAGTTTTCGGAGCATTTTTCTGGTACATCAGAAATGGTTCTTGGGGTGTCCGAAATCTATTGTGAGGTACAAATTTTAAGATTATGTTTTGGTATTTGAATATATTATAGTATGTTACTTGCTATATATTAATTTCTGAATTTTTAGAAATTGTTTTGGATTCCCCGGAATGTTGACTGTTGGCCCGGATTCTGGTTCCGGTAGCCGTGTTATTTATTCCTGGCGAGTTTATTTGTTTAAATATAAAATTATGGTGTGTTCTAAATTGGTTAAATTTTATTGTGTTATAACTGGATTGTATTGTGGAATTGATTGAGGGGTTATGACCCCGGGAAAAGTGCATTTTACAAAGCCATTATTTCGAAAAATTTTCTTAAGGATAAGTATTTGTTCAGGTCTAGATCCTTCTAGAACCTGATCGGTGTTCGACCTAGATCCGATCGGATTCTTCGTGACCCGTTTTCCTAATTAGTTCGACCCGATTTTAATCTTTATAACTCAAAACCCTGACCTGAAAAGCTTTTCGTGAAAATTAGTTTTGATTTTATATTTATTTTATTTAAAAATTCACTTTGATTATTTAATTAAATTAGTTAATTATTTAGATAATTTATTTATTTATTTGAATAACAAATTGAAATTTTTAAAATATATTTTCAAAAAATCTGAAAATTCGTTTTATTAATTGTATAAATTGGTTAATTATTTTTAATAATTAATTTATTTATTTAATTAATAAATGAATGAATTATCCATAAATAGTTTCCAAAAATCCAAAAAAAAATTAATTGATTAAATTTATTAATTAATTATTTTAATAGTTAATTAATTTATTTAATTAATTTAATTGATTTTCAATTGAAAAATGATTTATTAATTCGAGAAATCAATTAATTTAAATATTAATTAATTTATTCGTATTAATTTGATAACAATTGAACCATTTGTCCAAATTGGATGAAACAAAGTCCGTCTGATTCAGAAAAATTCCCAATTCTTTTAAAAGTATTTGTAAGCATATTTTTACATATTTAAATTGGAATGACTATTTTATGAACCACTTAACGGACTGGTATTTTACTAAAAGACGTGTTTAGACACGATTTTGATTTCTAACATACCAAACTGAGTCCTGTGTGACATGTCTTATGTGCTNCGTAAGCTATTGAAGTATATGATTTTCGAAATAACTCCGTATAAGGGGTTAACGTATGGGTAGAAGTTAGATGTTGAAACGTATAATCACGTCTATTGAGTTATAGTATAATTGGTTAAAATAGTCTCTTTTATTTTATAGAGACGGATAGACTCGGAGATGGCCTGAGCAGAACATAGTAAGCGGTGAGTAAAGGCCAGATAATCTGTCGTGTAAAGTACAAATAGGCAAAAGTCAATCCAAGAATGATTTTTGTGCTAAATGGTTAAAGACCATATAGCTATGCAGTTAAGGCAAGTATTCCTCTCATATTCTAAGTTCAGAATAGTTAAATGTTTTACATGTCGTTATAATAACTCTCGATTATGCCATCATTTCTTATTCTTGTTTTTCCTTATAATTTGTTGATATCACGAGCAAATACCTATTGTTCAGGGTTATTTGCGAACCCTTAAATTTATTGTTTGAATCAAAATGGTTTATTATCAAATGTTCTGATTCTTTAGGTGGATTTTGAGTTGAACCGATATATGACCTATTTTATCAAAAATGATTTGCAATGAAAACGAAAGGATCATATCAAAGATTTAGTGTTCAATCCTACCAAAGGTTTCAGATGCTTACTCTACGGACTGGATGTTTATGAAAAGACCAGGGATGGACTGGTCCTTATGTTATATTAGGCCAAAGTGTGACTGGGTACCCTATATGATGGTGGATCTATACGGTTGGGCATAGGTTCGTACTGTATCCCGACTGATTAGCGGGGTACAGTACATATGTTGGTTCTAGTGTCCAGTCTAATTTATTGTTGATCGCCATTAACGACATTCCTTCTTTTAAATTTACACAATATTTGTAGGACAAGGCAAGTAATTGATTCATGAGATGAATTAGAAAAAGTTTCAGTTGTTCTATTTCAGAAAAATCAAATCTAATCATTGGAAGCCAGTGAGGGCTAATGTTTTATTTGCTTAATTAACTAAATGAGCAGAGACATTGATAAAAATATTCAAACTTGTTTCCAGGGATTTCTTTTGGACAATTATACTTTACTATTGTTGATACCTGGAAACCAAAATATAGTACTTGCTGGGCTTTCTTGGCTCACTCTTGCCTTGTTATTTTTCTTATCCTTTTAGTGACACCTGAGGATAACTGTAGATAGCTCACAATAGGAAGCGCTATGGAGAGATCCCAGCTTCAGGTAGTTGGATGTTTCAGATTAGAAAAGAGAAGGAAGTTGGTAAAGAGGTAATGAGGTTTGAGTTTGTTGTTATATAAGTTTAGATGTTTCAGATTCTTGCTTCATACCATAACCTGTAATCGATCCAGGATTGAGGGGTCATCTGTATATTTGTGTTAATATACAGGTTAATATTGTTTAAAGTTATGTGGTGATGCCAAATCTTGACCCCGGATTTGGGGCTGTCACAGTTGGTATAAGAGCTACAGGTTATTGGTCCCTGAAACAAGAATAGGTAGAGGTTAAGATAAGATAGGTAGAGCACATGAGATTGGGTAAGTATTAAGCATACTCAGGTAGAGTTTGAGGTGAGAGTATTAGATACGGTTATGATCATTAACATAGGATGAGCATATTGAAAGGCCATATTTGCTAGTTGTAGAAGCACTATTGATAGTTAATTTAGTAATATTATTGAGGATTTTTTTACGTTAGCCACTTATCGAGCATCCATAGAGAGCGAAACATCGTACCTTATCAGGTATACTTAGAATCGACAACAGAATGTGACTTTATGTACGGGCAAAGCATCAAGTAGCGCTGACAGGTTGTCTCAATGACACCAGAGATAATTGTGAGAGTATCAAATGCAGTACCGAATGTCATCATTAGAGTTAAAGTTATTCAAAAAATAGCTATATAGCGTCAAGCTGAGCTTTGCTCAACCAACAAATGGGAGATGGATCCTATGAGGTTAGTATGTATCCTGAAGTAAATTATGACCGAACTTTGAAATATTGGTAGACTGATGGATTAGCAACTGGATATCAGGTGTATATAGCAAGCTGGATTACTTGGAGATACTAGATCTCATTCATTGTATTGTTTACGTATACGACTATGGATATCACAGATAGATGCATAGCATAGGCCATCATCAGAGCTAAGGAATGACATTATGTTGGAACCATAGTGGTAAAATTCTTTTGGCGAATTCTCTACCCCTTTTTTGCTGATATATACTTGATGATCTTTCCTTTCGCCGAACTTATCTATTGATCCATTTTTTCTTTTTCTTGATACCTTTTTATTCAAATGTAAGAACAGTACACAACTTATCTAACAACGACAACTGTATGATTTTCGGGAAATTTAAAATAGGTTTTTGGAAAAAGAAAAGATTTTCGCGATAAGCCTATCTAGATAATGCTTTTAAATTGAAAAAAAAATGGTTGTCAAATTTCTAGATAAGTTGCTTGTTTCCTCACCTGAATTATGCTATCCGGAAGAGTCACTTGTCTTCGACTCCGTATTGTCAATTTAGAGGACCAAGTAGACCCACTATCACAATGATCTCTAAAACCTTTTTGATTGTAGACTGTAAATTTTGTTCAGCAGTATCGATAGCAATGGAAACATACAGTCTTTTTTAAATATTCCCAGTTGGTAAGACTATCAGGGTCTAAGGGTTTTGCTAATCCGATCAACGACAGAGCGTGACTAAAGGAATTGAGAAGGTCTCCAGAATCGAAGAAGGGTCCCAATATTACCAAACGAGCAGATAGGTTGCGCGATGAATGGTAATTCTTTATAACAAAGGTGAAATGAGAAGTTCTGGTTGTGAATCCAGCGAGAAGGAAATTACGTTGGGATTTTTAAATTGCTGAATGCATATAAACGATGCTAGGAATGCAGTACCTAGTAACAAGAAGTTGTAATGGTCAATGAAATTATGGATGCATATCCAGATGACTTTCTGAAGGTATATCACCTGACATGGATTTGAAATTCGCTCTCGACTTACAAGAAGCTATTAATCAAAAGAGACCTGAAGGATACATAAGTGGGACATGAAAGGCAACCAACAGTATTATTCATTTCTACAATGCGAAAGCGTATGTTCTTAAATAATTCTTCGATAAACATGAGCGTGTTTAATATGTAAGTTCTATCAGGCCATAAGGGAAGGGAACTCATTGTATTCCGTTCAAAACCATTTCTCCTCTCAAATTTTTGTTATCTGATTGAGATAAGCAGTGATGAAAATGTGACTCTTTGTCTGAATGACAGAAAGTCTGGTGGGACGCCACCTAATCATGCGCTGTATGTCATATGGTACAAAAGACTGGCCATCTTAAGTACTAATATGGTTGTTTTCAGTCATATTCCTATAATTTCTCGTCCTTTCTTCTTTCGAAAAGAAATCACTGATTTTTGAACCACCTCAATTGTTTGTTTACCATGTTATTCATTATAAATTTTTCAGTTTAAAATCATATACCAAACTTTGCTTTTTATGAAGTGTTCGTCTCCGATATTTCAAAAGAATTGGAATAGTCCCTTATTGTAGATAGAATGACATGTAAAGTGTAGACATGTTTGCAAGTCGATGAATGATGCATATTCACAAGCAAGGGATGGTTCAGCATGTATATGGCGTGTTGGTCATGGAAATATCTAATCGGAATTGGATACCCGTTGGACAAGTTCATTCTCGTCGAGGTAATCTTAACGGGGAATTATCATATGCTAACTTGATACCATTTAAGTTAAGAGAATTTGACATGAAGTGGATTGGTTAGAGAACCATATGGTGCAGAATGACTACAGGAGTAAGAAAGTAAAGTTGCGTTCAATAGGCAAGGCAAATGTATGTTTCGACAATGGAAGCACACAAAGAAGTTCATAGCAAAAATGCCAGGAAAACGGTCGTTACGCTAAGGAGGTGAAGAATACTTAGATCATGTGGTAGATAATTATCAGAGAAGCTCCGAGGATCGAAGGAGTTTCAGTTTTGAAAGAATTTCGAGATATGTTCCCCGAAAAATTTTCAAGTTTTCTCCAGCTTGGAAGAGTGAAAGTGCCATTGATGTGGCACCAGGACCTAAGCTAATGTCGAAGGCTCTGTATTGAATGGTACAAATAAAGATGAAGGAACTAGAGAATCGACTATGAGATCTTTTTTGAGAAGGATGTAGTAAAGCCAAATATATTTTCATGGGGCGCACCGGTGAAACAAGAATGAGAGCATGAGACTGTGTATCGACTATCAAGAACTGGATAAGTTAACTATCAAGAATCTGTATTGATTACCAAGAACTAGACTATGTGATTAATTAAAAGGCGTTACGCGGTTTTCTAAGGATGATTTACGCACGAAGTATCAGCAATTAAAGATCAAGTCAGAGGATATTTCTAGAACAATTTCTTGTCTCAGATATGGACATTATGAATTTCTCATAAAGATGTGTGTTGGTTAATGATATCAATTCGTAGTGCGTGTGGTTTCCAGTACCATACGTGTAAAAATAGTATGATGCAATGAGCATGATTGGTAGTGGATAATTTATGTACTTGTTTATATACTTGAGATGACTTGTTGGTGTCGGCTTGAGTCCGACTGGAAGTTGATAATACAGAGGAGGTGCTGCACAATTTTTCTAAAAATATTAAACCTTTCAAAAACAAGAAGCGCACTTCCATGTAATATTAACATTCCTGTTTGATGCCCAAATGATTGTGAAATGATTTTCTATTATAATTGACTTGATATAATTGGTTTTAAATTTCATTTAGTTAGTCATTACTTGGTTTGATTGATCAATTAAATGGAATTAATTGATTAATCTCATCAACTGATGATTAATTAAATAGTAATCTACTCCAATTAGATTAAGTTATTTTCAAATGCTGTTTCCTTAACCAAAAATAGAAACAATCATGAATGGGGAAAGATCAAAGACACCAGTAGACGTCAGAAGTTTAATAAAATTAGTGGGATATTAGCGCAAGATGAAGGTAACTACACCTATAGTGGAATGGTCAAGAATGAATGACGAGTTTGTTGCACAGACACGTGCGAAGAAAATATTTAAGAAACAAAAATCAAGAGAGAACGGATAGAAGAAAGAGGATGAGGAAAAGAAAGAAAGGAAGAGAAAAGATTGGTGATCGCACCAGAGTTTATGTTTCCAGAAAAACAAAAAAAATATTATTATACATAATGATGTTTGCATATAGGACTTAGATGTGTATTAAAGTAGAACGCCAAGGAAACAGCAGACAATTCAAGACAATGGAAGATTCATGAACAAAAGTACTCGACGCATGGGCAGAGTTGGCAATGATAGTGTGTGTATGAAAGACTTAGAGGTATTATTCATTTAAAGAAAAGTATGAAATTTATACGGATCCCTAACAGTTTAAAGTGTATCTTTATTCATAAGGGGATAAATGTGAAACAAAGAGGATGGTTGGAATTGATTAAAGTTTATATTTGCACGAGTAATCGACATCCGGGGAAAGGCCAGTGCGGTAGCTAACATGATCAGCTGAAACAAAAGTTTAATTTTGATAACCTAATCGGCAAGGTTTTGACAGAGATCTCGAAAAGTTAGTAATTGAAAAATAAATGTTGTGCTCGGGTCATCCATGGAAATAGTTTATGCATTGAAGTTTTCGCCAGAACTATCTGAAAGATTCGCAGATGTCAAGAAGAAATAAGAAGTAATGAAAAAAGAGCTTAAGTGAGAAAGGAATTAGGAGTCAAAAGAATGATGAAGATATTCTAAGATTTTCTTCCAAGATATGGGCACCATGTATGCCAAAACTACAGAAGGGAATTAACGAGATGCTGATAACTCGATATATTTAATTTGTCAAAGAGTACAATAAGTATCGAGCCGTAAAAGCAAAACTTTTGGTGATCAGACATAAGAAGATAAATTGCAATAAATAAATAATAATAATAATAATATGAAATGAATAGCGACTCTATGTGAAAGAAAGTCAAGGCAGCACGTCAGAAGCCAAATAGATTATTATAACCATCAGACATTCTAGAATGGAAGTGGAAGCACTTTACGATGAATTCCACAGTGGGACTATTAAAGAACCAAAGTGGAATATTATGCAATTTGAATGGTTATTAATGGGTTGACCTAGTCAACACACTTTCCTTCACTCAACGAGCGGTTTTCTCTAGAAATATTACTTCAAATACTTCTCAAGGAGATCGTCGTATGACACGAAATCTCTCTATTCGATCAAAATCTTCGTTTCAATTCAAATTTTGAAAGCAATTCCAGGAATATTTAGAAAACAAGCTGAACATGAGTATTGCATATTCCCGACAGATGGACGGGTAAAGTAAAAGAATGACCCAAGAAAATGAAGAAATATTACGAGTATGTGTATGGAATTCGAAGATAGTTGAGACAAGCATTCATGGCTGATGAAATTTACTTATAACGATAGCTATTATACGAGTATTGTAACATCAATTCACGAAACTTTATAGAAGAAAATGTAGGTCTTTAGTGTGCTGAAAAGAAGTTAATAAACGAAAGATTTGGATATAAAACAGGTCCTGCAAACTAAAAAGAACATTGAATTTATTCAGAGGCAATAATAAGCCGCTCAGAACCTCTAACAAAAGTATGTTGATTAACCGAGGTAGAACATAGAAGATGAAAATGAAGAACCAGTAATGTTGGAATAATATCCACGAACACCATGTACTGAATTTAGCAAGAAAAGAAGGATTTGTTCACATTATGCTGGTCAATTTGGAGATCTTGAGGTGCGTGGGAGAAGGATGCATGTGAGTTGTTTTACCACTATACAACCTATTTATAGTGTGTTTTGTGTGTTATGTTAATGAAGTTAGTGTGATAGAATATAAGGCAATTGAATATTAGACAGAGACGACATATGTTAAGCAATCGATAGAATGTTAGACCGATAAGCAAGAATGCTGAGGAAATTAATTAGTAACGTTTATAAAAGTTGTATGGAGGAATCCTAAGGTTGAAAAGTCAACCTGGGAATTTGAAAGTGAGATGCTAAAAAATTATCTTCACATATTTTCTTAGCGAGATTCTGAGGACAGAATCCTTTTAAGGGGGGAAGGATGTAATATGCGGGAATTTTACGATGATTTTGTGATATATTAAATGAAATATTATGTGTTTTATTATAGATCTGATTCATTTGGTCTTAAATGTAACATCCGGGATTTTCATGATTATTTTTGTGATATATTAAATGAAAAATTATGTGTTTTAAAATTAAATTGTGCATTTCTGGTCTTATTTGTTACGTGTTATGTGCCTGTTAATATCCTGTACGGTCCAGGATATTTTCTGAA
>PHNY01263034.1:10978-34343 GCA_003724115.2 Anethum foeniculum
GTTTTGTTTTAACTTATTACTGAGGTCAAATATTAGTAATTTGCATTATGCAGTCTGTTGGAGTTGAGTCTTGAATAGGCTTGATTTGGTATAACATTTCGGTTGGTTTAACATTTTTTTCCATGTATTTATAGAATTGTAGGATGCACAACTTAAAATTTGTTCAGATGAGAAGCTGGTTTGTTGACATTGTAAGGACTAAATTAAGAAAATGAAAGCAACGGGGAGAGAATTGAAACTTCGTGATTGCTCTCACCCTAAACAATGAGAAAAACGTCTTACTTAAAATAAAAATCTACATTTGTTATGCTTTTATGGGATTTACCTTCAAACAAAAGAACTCACTTTCCAAATTCCAAAAAATTGAAAATATCTGTGAATAAATTACAACTGGGGAAACTTATACATTCTTATTAAAGAATCCTAATGCTCTATATGGTCTTTAATGTGATTTGTTCTCATGGTTTTAGTTTGATTTTTGATAATAGTACATCATGGGCTTAGCTAAAGGCTTTACAGTCTTTCACATTAAAATTTCTCATGTATGAGATAAATGATAATGAAAGTGATATAATGAATATGGCCTTTAAAAAGTACTGTAGCTTGTTTTTCTTCAGTTGAAAAAAAATTCACGATTTTCACTTTTTTCAGACCTTTAACTATTTGAAAATACTTCTTGATGTTAGGCATTGTGAGAATGGCTGGTAAAGCGATAAAATTTGTAGCAAAATCAGTGGGAGATTTCCAGTATCCTTGGAGAGAGAAGCTGCTGAAACACCAGGAAGATCTTTCAAAGGGAGTTTGGGGTTATTGGCACCTTGGGGCTTGGAAACATAGTAGTATTAGTGCCCGCCATCGAGCCCGAGTCCGCAAAGAAGCTCTGCTTGCTGGAGAAGACTGGCCATATGATCCAAAAAGGAAAGAAATGAGAACAAAGAGGAAAGGACACAAGTGTGATAGGATATCTGCAGAGAAACGAGCCAATACTGCTGAATTGATGCAGAAAATGCCACAAATGTTGGCAGATTTCAAAAAGCGCAAATGGGAAAGGAAGATGAATGAAGAGGATGCCGAGGCCAAGAAAACATAAAGACAAAATCCCGTTTATAGAAGCATCTTGTCCTAGCCGAATGATATCATGATAAAAGCTTTGATTCTAAATGTTGACTTTCAACTAATAATCAATTGAGACACAAGTACGGAGACTCTTGAATGTATTATAACAGTGTTGCACTATTTCGATTTTTTTTTTTAATCATATTTTGTTGTTTTCATACTTTAGAATTTTTCCCTGCTTTTCAATGCACCAAATGAACAATTCCTATCCCCTGTGATTGGCACAGTATGTGACAGAGATTACAGGTTGCACATTCTCATTTCCCATTTTCGAATATCATTTCTTTTATTGCATCGGCATATGCTGTACATCCGGGAACATTTGATAATGTTCATTTTGTGCCTTTCCCGACTATGGATTTTGTGCTAGAGGTACTCGCACAAATTCATTTTGAGCTGTTTCATTTTTAATGGAAGTTGATCAACTCTGTATTATTCTCACTGCTTTGTTTCGATTTGAACTCATTTTAGTATGTGTTTCAGCATTCAGTAAACATGTAAGGTAACATACATTGCCTACTTGCCTGGTATTGTTTCGGTTTTCTACTTCTCTCTCCATGTCGTCATTCGGTAAGTAAATGTACAAAGAACCACCAAGACGCAAGTGATAGGCAGTTCCCTTCCTCCTTTTTTTTTTTAAATTAAAAAAAAAACTAGTATCAAGTTTGAGGGACACGAGTATAAAATGTGCATTAATCAATCACTGAGACTGAGATATATTATAAAAATATCAATATGCGAGTATACTATTCACAAAGTCGAAACTTTACAGTGACCATGTAGAACGCAATGTAGCGACAGGAAATCGAGTAGTCCCGTCCATAACATAAGCAAGACCCGGTTGCAAGCTAAATCTATCACTCAAATTCATTCTTAGAAAGGCTTCCACCTTAAAGTGGTCCCAGCTTTTTGGACCTTGAACCAATCCACCCAGGCTTAAACCCCATCCAAAGTCATCATCAGGTGTATCAGCCATTGTAACAGCCCACTCTAGATGTCTTGGATTTGATTTTTTCATCTCAATCCAACCTCCTATCTTAGTACTATCATCAAGCTCTGTCTCTAGTGTGAGCGCTATTGATCCTGAAGGAATATCTTCTTCAGTATTTGTCAGAAATGACGGACTAGATGTTCCAACCGAACTTTCAGGATGTTTGTTACGTTTGAATATTCCTACAGGAATCGCCATGGTTCCAAGCTTGACCTGCTGTTTCGAAAATCTAGGCACTCGATGTATGCCTAAAAGAGACAGTTTTGTACTTCCTGAAAGTTGACACATAACTTGCCCAAAGGTGCTGAAGCAATGGACAAGTCCAGTTGAATCAGACTGCATTCCCAGTTCAGAGACAAACTGTGCCAATGAAGCAACTACATTTGATTTTCTAACCATTAAGCCAATAGCACCACCACTCTGCTCATTCAAGAAAGGAGGCCCAGAAAATGAACAATTTGCTGGCCGCTTTTCCTGCAAAATAAAATTATCAAAGCACAAGAGAGATGAGAAGGTTAAAAATAATTTATTGCAACAAAAACTAGGCTGAGGTAAGAAACTGGAATCCCAGGATATTTGGCAAACTTTATCTTTACAAGTGATTTGTATGCAACAAAAGTTGCAATCATATATTTTGAGGTCAATCTAGCTGATCTAATGTAGGACTTCATAGACAGCTCCCCGTATGCCTCTTAAAAAGTGTAACAATCAAAAGCACTAACTACAATCTGACAATAGCTGAATAAGCATGCCCATATTAGTCAATATTGTCCACTCATGATACTAATAATTGCACATCCACACAATGCAAAATTCTCTGATTGCATGACACCAATTAGTGTTTAATCAGATTCTAAGAATCAATAGAAACTTTAACATTATAGTATAAAAACCCCAGGAATAAAATTTGATTCACCAGACACTACCAAGTGTAATACCTGGCAAGAACTTTTCTTGATTGTGAAATCTTTACATTGAGCTCCCACTGGGGTAGAAACAATGGAGAACCAATCATTGATATTGGCTTTATAATGAACTTTTTCCAGGGAAAGTGGACTGCCTAGGACATCGCCTTGGTCTTTTCCTCTTGTAGCAAACTCTGCAGTGAGAGTATCCGTTTCTCGAATAGTTGTCTGAAAAGTGAACAATGAATTGACACCTGTTCTTATTCCTGCTCTCTTAAATGCATCTTGATGCCGTTCATCGACGTGATCAAACATTAATAAGGCTGCCAACACATCGATATCCCCCCTTAGTCTAGTGCTGACTTCTTCAAATGGGCTTCCCTTAGAAGTCTTATTAAGCAATAGCAACCGTTCCACTTTGTCTTGTCTGTCCCTAATTTTCATAAGATCTGAAAATGCTTCTCTTTGCAACCGCTTCAAGATTTCAATCTGAAAAACATATTATGGAAGAGATATAAAGCCCCATAAAAAATCAATTAATGGTTATCTATTTATGCAACAACTTGTCAGACTTGATAGCGAAACAGAGACAGATAGTCTGGTGCAAATTTGAAAGTAAAGTTTCATAGTCGACAACAATGTAGGATCTACAAAATTTTGCATGAACAAGCCAACAAAGAGTTTTGTTATAGATAACATAGTATCTGTTGCAAGACTTGCAAATGCAACTGCCTTACATTTCATGGCTGTTCATACACGCTTATCCGGTTGTCTAAAGGAAACCCTAGTCTATAAATTAGTAGCAAAGGAATAATCAAATTAAATTCAAATTTCATACTGTGAAGCCAATAATATTGGAATAGCTTCTTATAAATCTCGCGCAGAAGGTGAAAAAAGTATCTTATATTTCAAGGAAAGATGATAAGAATTTTTCAAAAAAGACATTTTGATGGTTCTTCTAATAGTATTAGCATAAACCAGTAAGCAATTTCTAAATATGATTCAAAAAACAAATCAATAAAACAATGCATATATTACATGATATGCTATTGTCATATAAGGAGACGACACTATCACAACCTTTGACTACACAAGGGGAACTTTTGTGTTATCTAATGACTAGAGTTAGCTAACCACAAAGTCAGGCGAAACGCACGAGATTCTCTTAATTTACAACCACAAATGTAGCTTAAGAATTAATTCCTAATTTTGTAAGGCAGTGAAAAATTGTGTCAATAATTTGAGCTTCATAGGACTAACTGAATCATTACAAAACCATCATCACGAGAAAGAGCTTCCACATTAAAACCTATACACAATTGACCTGTCTGTCCTATATGCGAAGCTAAAGTGCCTGTTCGAAATGTCGAACAGATATATCTAACAATTCCAATTCCAAGCGGAGGAACAATATTGCATTATTTACGGAAAAATACGACAAATTAAAGCTTGAACAACTCATAAAAACCTAAACCAGAAAACTATAAATTCAATCAAAACAGTACAATATGCTCAACAAGTAAACTAAAAATGTAATAAACCTCAATTATATTTAAACATCCCTAAAAAAGAGAAGAGATGATATCCGCAATTAAAAATATTCAAAGCGAAATGAAAAATAATCCGAAGTGAAATCAGAAAAGAAATAGTTACTGGATTGCGGCGATTAGAGGCGTGGCAGCAGCGGAGTACTCCGTCGGCAAAGTCCTGCGTAGAAGTAGCAAGGTGTTTGATTTTTTCGACCACTGAAGATATGGCTGTTTCCATTTTCACAAACCGCTGATTTCGAATTCACGGAAGAGGGCGGTCTACTGCTGGTCAGTCGACTAATATAATAGTATATCCTTGGGACCTGGACTATGCCCCATTTTTCCTCTACTTAAAAATAATACGAGTTAATTACTCCCTCCGTCCCGTCAGATGTTTACAATTAAATTTCGAGATATGTATTTCGAGACTCCAATAAAGTATAGTTTCATAATTCTTTTTTTAAATAATAAATTTTTGTTCAGAATTTTTTTTTAAAAAAAATATTATGGAACTATGCTTTAAAAAAATCTTAAAAAACATGCAAAAAAGTAACGTAAAGAATTGAATGGGACAAGGAAATATCGAATTGAATCACTAAACTGACTAAATATATCAAGTTGGTTACTGTACCATAACTATCAAAGTCGAATCTTGAGCGAAAATAATATTATCGAATCTTAAGCGAAAATAATATTAAATAAGTCACTTAAATCAGTAATGGGTACATTTTATTAGTTTTTCTTAATTTTTAATGATAAAAAATATTGTTGTATTAAAATTATTTTGCCATATCAGTAAGATAATGATTCTAGATTTCAAATATTATAACGGTCTTTAGTCATTAAATTTTAGAGATACTACTTTTGAGTGTACTTCGTAACTGAATTTAGCGACTTATTTGATAATGTTTTCATATTGACAATCAATTTGAAACATCAAATCCACTTTAGTGACCAATTTGATAATTAACCTTTTAAATTACTAAAAGTCAAGTTATCAAACTTCTAATTTTTCAATTTTAATAATATAGAATAGAAACCTCTTTGTTTCACAAATTCCGATAAATACTTTCTCCCTTCCATTATACATGCTTGTTTTAAAAAAATATTATCTCAAAGTACTTCTTCATGTCTCCTTTCAATACAAATCTAATATACATGCTCGTTTTAAAAAAAAAAGTCTAAGATTACTTGTTCATATTCTTTTTCAATATAAATTTAAAGTTGATTTTTCAAAACTATTCCTATTTTTATTATTTTCAAAATTTGACTTTTTTAAATTTGACTATATTCTCATTTTTCAAATAAAGATATTCGATGTAAATACTTATTTAATTAACTTTTTTCTTAATATACGTAATTTTTTTTTCAAAAAGAACATGTAAAATGATACTGAGAGAGCATAATTATAGAAAAATTACAAAATTGTGGCATGTTTTATCCCAAATTTCAAAAAAGATTGTCTAAGTTTTCAAGTTCATAAATTAATAGTCAGTTTTCGTTTCCACCTTTCAAAAGAATGGTTCCTATTAATTTTGAACGTAAAAAGAAGCCATTTTTTTTAAAAGATAAAAATAAAATGTGACCATTATTTTAAAAAAATTAGCCCAAACTTCCATTAAAATTGACCATTAATTTAAGTACATGAGAACTTGAAAACTTGACAACTTTTTTGAGATTTGGTGTACAATACGATCAAACTACTTTTGCTCCCCGAACCCCAAATATTAATCCATTTACCAAATTCGCCCCATTTCCGAATGGGGATTATTTTGCTCCTCGATCCCCATCCTGAACGAGGAACGGGGATCCCCGCGGGGTAATCGGAAATTTTAATATTTTTTTTAAATAAAACTATATATATTTTTAATGCATTTCTAATATAAATAATTTAATAAATAATGATACATAAATATGTTTAAATTTAACATCATATTTTAAATAGAAATTTAAATTTAAATTGTATTTATAATAAAAAATAATGTTAAAATTATTTGTATTAATCATATTCTACTATGAAATTTTATGATAGTAAAAAAATTGAAAAATTTAAACTTTAATAATGTATATCTCATTATATTTATTCATAATAATTTAATATATATATATATATATATATATATATATTATATTACTTATATTAAATATGATAATCGGGGAACAGGGCTAGAATACAATAATCCCCGATCCCCGATTTTTTTTTTAAATTTTACCCCGTTCCCCGTTTCAACCCGAAAAATTCTCTGATTCCCTTACTTGAACGGGACGGGTAGGGACCAGCCGGTGAAATAACCATCCCTATTAAAAAGGTAAAGAACATGTTTCTAGTCCAACTAGCTTATATTGTTTCAATTCTACTCAGTTACACAGGCATTCCTAATCACCTGGTAAGGAATTATAATACTACTTATACGGTAAAATCAGGCTTTCAGACGGCTTGATACTGGGAAAACATAATAATAAGCATGCCTCGTCATGTTTGGTGCTTGACAAATCTTTTTGGAAATATATTTGGTCAATATTAGCATATCAAAGTTAAGTAATTTTGTGTGCAAGATTGTTTTAATGCTCTTGCAATAAAGGAAAATTTGTTTAGAAGAAAATGCTCAACATCTCTGCCTTGTCCTATCTGCCTTAGTAAAGAGGAAACTGTTGAGCATATGCTTTTTGAATTTTCATGGACCGTCCAATCTGCTTTTCTTGTCCTCTGTCTCTTATCCCCCCTCCTACAGCTATTCAATTGACAGTTTAGTGGTTAAGTTCGCATATATCTAGATGGATTCCTGATGTAAGTTGTCCCATATTGTTTGTGGGAGGGGCATATTGCTAATTAATAAGCATCTAGTTAACTCCATTAGTATGAGACCTTTTGGGATGTGCCCAAAACCCATACGGGCTCGGTTCAGAGCGGATAATATCATACTAATGTGGAGTTAAGCCATGCTTTGCAAGTCCAACAAGTGTTATCAAAGCTTCAGGTAATAACGGTTCATAACAATCTTACACGGGCTTTCAGAATTAGCATAGGAAGAGGCATGTGTGCTACCCCAGGATGGGCTGAAGAGGGAGGCAGACGGGCCTTCCAGTATGGGCCTAGGGGAGCTAGAGAGTTAGATGAATTTCTAGTATGGGCCAAGGGGGAGCCTGATCACACAGATTCAGATGGTAGATTCGGCAAGTGTCGAGCCCAATGTGTGAAGGGGGAAATTGGTGGGAGTTATCACACATCGTTTGTGGGAGGGGCAGATTGCTAGTTAATAAGCAGTCAGTTAACTCCATTAGTATGAGGCTTTTTAGGATGTGCTCAAAACCAAATTCGTGCGAGATCGGTCCAGAGCGGATAATGTCATACTAATGTGGAGTTAGGCCTACTTCGCAAGCCCAACAATTCCAAGAAAGATTGCTTACATCTTCTCTCCAGTTTTGTTTTTGTGGGATGGTCAATTTTTTTTTTTTTTTTTTGCCAGATGTGGGATGGTCAATTAGATTAACAGGAATTAGGTTTGTGTTTTCGATGGTTTTTGGATATAAAGATAAATATTATTCAAAGATGCTACTACATTAAACTTGTATTTTTTACCGAAATACAAAGCAGATAAGTCACTTGAATTTATAAATGCCTTGGATCATTTTAGATAGTTAAATAATAACCTCATAATTTAAATTAATTGAACATATCTCTTAGACTTCTAAATAACTCTCAGACTCTTGACTTTTCACCATGGTTGTTAAGTCGACGACTAGTCGTCAACTAGTCGACATAGGAGAGAAAGTCGACCCTTGACTTGTCCAGTTTGGCGTCCATGGGTTTTACCCGGATCTGACCCGGAACCCGGCCCGAAACCCGATTAAAAACCGACCCAGATAGAAAAATTAGGGGTTTTAATAAAACTTACATGTTTTTTGATTATAACCTCCATCTCATCTCATATCAACCCTGCCTCCATCTCTAATCTCATCCGATCTAATCTCCGGCGGATGTCCGACGACTAATCTCTAGTAAGTCTCATCTTTCTTCTTCTTCATCTAATCTCTCTTCTCCTTCTTCAATCTTCTTTTTTTTTTCCGACGTTGAATATACACACAATCAGTCTGTATGTATATATACATGTCTTTTTTTTACCTTTTATTTCAAAATATTTTTTTACTTTTAATTTCAAAATTTTTTATTTATGTCATCTATTCACGTCTTTTCGTTATATATCCAACAAAAAATTATTTTTTTGTTTCTTTTATTATTATTATTTACTATTTTTCTTTTGCATATAAATGAATTTTTAACAACTTTAAATTTAATTGATTACTTTAAAACTTTCTTTCAAATTTATTTATTTTTCGTTTTGTTTTATCATCAAAAAACTCTCCAGTTATCAATTTTTAGTTTTTTACAAGTTCAAATAACACAAACAGTTCCTTTTGACACTTTTAAAATTTTACACAGTTTTACACATTACTTATCTAAATTTTACACAGTTTGTAAGCACTGCAATATGTGCTCTCTGCTGTCTAATACTCTGATTTCTTCCTTGCTTACTACTTTGTCTGTTGTACCTGTAAACACAATAACACATTGCACACTGCACACTGCACTGCTGCTCTTTTGGTGGAACTGCTATCCTTACTAAACTTTTGCTGCTGATCTTTTTCCTATAGAAAAAAATGGACACTGAAATTGAAAACAAAAATACTACGAGAGAGTTGGCTAAAGATCCTAAAAGAAAAGCTAAAAGATCAAATGATTCGGGATGGAAGTATGCATATTATCCTCTTCCGAACACTAATAAAGACATTATCAAATGTATTCTTTGCGAGAATCAAAATCATGGCGGAATGAATCGGTTTAAACAACACTTGATTGATGGTTATCCGTATATTGTCAAGTGTTCCAAAACAACCAAAGAAATTGCCAAGGAAATGCATGAGTTTGTGCAAAATAAAAAAGAGGAGTAAAAAGAATGTACAGTAGGTTGATGAAGAGGACAACAATGATGATGTTGAAGAAATACCTTCAACAGCAGCCTCTAATACTCAAAAAAGTTTAAAATCTGGTGCCGGGATGAATGGCAAGGCTGCTGCCCAACCATTTAATTTCAGAAAGCCAGCAGCTAGTTCAAAATCTGTTGCTTCCATGATGTATATGAGGACTCCGGAACAGGTTGTTGAAGATAGGCATGCACAAGGAACAAGTCAAACCACTTTGGAAAATCGCCTAAGGACTCTAGAAGAGAAAGAAAGAGTCCATATGCATATTGCAAACTTTTTTTTATGAATGTGGGATTCCTTTTAATGCTGCAAACTCTAGGAGTTATGAGGTGATGATCGAGTCTATAGGCCAATATGGACCTGGTTTGAAGGATCCAACGTATCATGAATTGAGAGTGCCTCTACTTAAAAAAAACAAAAGAAGAAACAAAAAAATTGAAGGAGAAGCATGAGAAAGCTTGGAAGATGTATGGTTGCACTCTTATGTAAGATGGATGGACCGATAGACGAGGAAGGAGTCTCATAAACTTCCTTTCTAGTAGTCCTTAAAGTAATTTTTTCTTGAGTTTGCTTAATGCTTCAAGCGAATCACATGATCACACAAATATTGGCAAACTTACTTGAAAGCAAGATCAAGAAAATTGGTGAGAAAAATATTGTTCAAGTTGTGACTGATAATGAGGCAAACTACAAGTTAGTTGGTCAAATTTTGGAGATTAGAATGCCTATATTGTTTTGGACTCCATGCGCTGCGCATTGCCTTGATTTGATGTTAGAGGACATTGGAAAAATTCCAAGCTTTAAGAAGGCAATCAATCAAGCAAGAAGATGCACTACATTTATCTATAGGCACGGGGCATGGACGAGGCTACATATGGGCCAGAGGTGGTCATGGCCCCCCTAGGGTTGTCGTAATATTGGAACATGTATTATATAATTTTTTTTAAAAAATTATATTTTATCTATATATTTATAGAAATTTGGCCCCTCTAACAAAATATTTGACAGCCCCTAAAAAATATTTGACCCTATAAAATAAAATTTTAATTCATTAGACTTCCTCTTATTAATTTATTAAACCAATTTCAAAAATAAAAATAAAAGATATGAATATATACATACTATTTTTAAAAAATAGATTGTGGGTTGTGGTACGTGGCAAAGGTAAACGTTTTTTTAAAATGTTCTCTAGGTCTTCTCATCCCAGAAACTCATACCACACTTCTTCATTTTTATATTTTTTACAAGAGTTAGTACATTCTTGTTGTATTATCAGTTTCTTAATTAATGTTAAACCACGTTGATCCTCAATTCAAATTCCATTATCCAGGTAATATTTATACTTGTTCTTACAGAACTTATTCTTTCTTAATAAGTAAAATATTCATTTTTTGAGTGATTGCTGAAATGTTGTCTGCTACTCATTAAAGACTATGACTTAGAATTATTATGACGAGTTTCTCGATCATTATATGCCTATTTATATTGAAAGTGAAATAGCGAAATTTTTTAGTATCGACTCAATTATGGATGAGTTTCATGATTTGTAGTAACATAGAGCACTGCTATAAATTTTTACTAGTATTTTTCTATTTATTTTCTTAAATATTTTACTGTGTTGAAAAAAAATTGGCCCCCCTCATCACATTTGCTGGCTTCGTCCCTGCACGGGGGTGTCCTTGATACTTTGATGGAGAAGACTAATGGAGGGGATTAGTAAGGACTAGAGCTACGAGGTTTGCTACTGCTTTTCTTACATTACAGAGTCTGCAAAAGAACCAACAACCATTGCGTTTCTTGTTTTGTGGGTTGGATTGGAGCATGTCAAAGTTGGAAAAAACAGAAAATGGAAGGAGGGTTTGTGACACTGTTCTCTCATCTGTCTTTTGGGGTAGTGTTTATGATTGTGTAAGTGCATCAAAGCCGCTTCTTCAAGTGTTGCGCATTCGCATTGCTGAAAGGCCTGCTTTGGCAGAGGTTACATCTGCTATTGATTATGCAAAAGTCCAAATCAAAAAAATATTTAAAAGTGGAAAAATTGCAATCCGGGACAAAGTAGTGAAGATCATTGAAGATAGTTGGAGTAGTCAGATGGGAAAACCATTGTATGGGGCTGCCTTGTTTCTTAACCCGGGAAAATATTTTGATCTTCTTGAGACAGATCCTGCCTACGCCTCTCAAATAAGAGAAGACTTCAATGAGGTGCTTGAGAAGATGGTCAAGGATCGGGATATAAGAAACAAAATAAGTAACTCCGCCGATTCCTACAAACACGAGAAGGCTTTGCAAGAGAGATGGCTATTGAGCATCAAAAGGAAAAATATCCTCATAAGTTCACTTTAAAAGTTAATATATTTCATATAACTAGTTAGTTAATGGTTATATATAAAATGCTTATATTGTGTAAGTCCTGTTTTTATATTAGTTTATTGGTGAGATGCATATGGAGGTCGTGCAACTGAGCTTCAATCATTTGCGAAGCGTATTGTTGGTTTGTGTTGCTCATCTTCCGGTTGTGAACGTAATTAGAGTACATTTGAGTACGTAAGTGCCTCCTTTTATTTAAAGTATTTACTACCAATTTCCAAGTATTCCAACTTAAGGCCTATTTTAATATAATTAATTTTATTGATTTAAATACACACGAAGAAGAGGAATAGGTTGGAACATCAACGTTTGAATGTCTTGGTGTATGTCCAATACAACCGAAAGATAGATTCAAGATTCAAAAAGAGGCGTGAGCTTGGAAGGAAATTTGATTCACTTGTACTTGAAGACTTGGAATGGACTAATGAGTGGATTGGTGATGTTGAGGATGAGTTTTGGAGTGCGGTTGATATAGCTTCGGGTGCATCCGAAGCACTTGAGGGACATAATTTTCCAAGGAGAGCTATAGCGGGTTCCACTCTTATTTATACTCGACGTGGATCTAGTTCAACACAAGATCAACCTATTAATGATGATGGGAGATGGGGAAGATGAAGACAACCTTCCTCTTGATGAAGAGGAAGTGGAAGATGATTATGGTGTAGCACCCGATGAGAATACTCGAGAGGAGATGGAGAGCATGATTATAAGATGGATTACTTTTGATGCATGATTGTGTTTGTTTAGTTTTTCCATTCGATGATGCATTATTGTGTTTTTTAGTTGCTTTCACTCTATGATTTTGGATACTTGAACTTGTTATCTATTGATTTTATTTGAATTATGAAATTGATATGTGTTAACTTATATTATATATTATAATTACTCTAAATATATGTATGTCGACTTTTTACGACTAGTCGGGTGACTTGTCGACTAGTCAATTTGAAGGTACTTGGGCGCCTAGGCTCGACTCGTCTAATTAACAACCATGCCTTTCACTTTAATGTAGTATCTTCACGATTTTTTTAGATTATTTTCAACAGCTTCATCATATTCTTGTTAGCCGATTGCACCTCTTAATTCTAGTTTTTATGTTTAGGCAGAATATCATCGTTTTTAGAATCCTCATGTTCTCAACCTCGTAGCACTATAATTAGTTCTTCTTCGCAATGGACTCATCCCCTGCAAGTTTGGTGAAATTTAACTATAATGCTGCTTTCAATGGCTCCGCCCCGGAATCAGGACCCAGCAGGAAGGAAAAACTAAAGAATCCCCCTTTTTGATGTTGCGGCTATTGATGTTATTGAGAGAAATTCTAGTGGTCGGATTGTCGATAGTAAAAGTTATCGGGTTATTCCACCTCTCCTCTTAAGGCTTGCGCTTGCCACCTCTTCTCTTAAAACTTGCGCAGTTAACAATGTGTGACGTATATTTCATTTAATCATTGAATCTGATTGTAAAATGACTATTAAGCTCTCAAAAGAGGATATCTCCTCCTTAAAATCCTAGTTTTTATGTTTAGGCAGACTATCATCATTTTTAGAATGCTATGTTCTCAACCTCGTAGCACTATAATTATTTCTTCATCGCAATGGACTCCTCGCCCTGCAAGTTTGGTGAAATTTAACTGTAATGCTGCTTTCAACGGCTCCTCCCGGAATCAGGACCCAGCAGGAAGGAAAAACTAAAGAATCCCCCATTTCGGTGTTGCGGCTATTGATGTTATTGGGAGAAATTCTAGTGGTCAGATTGTCGATAATAAAAGTTATCGGGTTATTCCACCTCTCCCCTTAAGGCTTGCGCTTACCACCTCTTCTCTTAAAACTTGCGCAATCAACAATGTGTGACGTATAACTCAATATCTCCTCCTAGAAATCGTGGCCGTTATTCATGAAATGACAACCCCTTTCAACATCTCTTTCTTCTTTGTCCCACTAACAGGACAACCCATTGGGTAGCGAATCAAGTTTTTCAGAATGTTCTTGAGTTTATCTGGGTTTCTGATTTTCTTGTCATGTTATCCTCATTGCTGAGAAGTGATCTATCGTGGGGTGATGTTGTCTCCCAACTCTTCTTTGATTAAAGAAACGGTGACAATTAGGCTGGACAGAGATATTTTTGAGCCTTTAGAAGTTTTTTTACAAAGCAAGGACAAAAATAATATGTAATATGTAACAAATTTTGTTCTCAGCCATTCTCTGTTTACTCATTTGAAAGAAAAAGCCTGCTCGACCTTAACTATAAAATTTTTATTATCTTCTGAAAAGGAAATTGGCCTTTAATAGGAGCAGCTTCGAAGGAAAAAAGATTCAAGCATCATATCAAAATAGGAACATTACATGCAACTGATTTCGAGTAGACAAGTTTTTGTGACAACTAATAATGTATAAAGTGTGACAATATGAATATCTTGCTGTAATCTGTAGCAGAATCATTCTTTAGCTGATACTACAATAAAGAGATTGCTAAATGTGTAAAAAATTATGCTATTGGAATCTTAAAGAAAGCGGGTGATCTGTTTCTTGAGAGCCTGATGGACAAGTATTCTGTATGTTGTTTCTGTAGGGTGAAAACTGTCCCAGAAAACGTAATTGTACACATCTGGACAAGGGCACTTACATAAGAAAGCCACTTCAATGGTGCCTGTGCCACAGCAGCCTCTGTTTGCTATATTAAATCCTGCAAAGTAAATTACTCAATAACTAAGTAAAGTTTGTCCTTCTAAACCAAATCAAATTTGCTCGACTCGTTGTGCCCCGCTTGTAGAACAGGGTGTGAGGAGAGAAAAAATAATGCAGACTAGTTCATTGTTAATATTTTTTAGTATACATATAGAAGGATAGATCATGTACCATATTTTCTAGGGTTGTGGATGATTTCCATCAAAGAATTGTACACATCCAGGTAAACCATCCTTGCGTTGGGAAGACGGTTGTTAAGAGAGTTCATTTCATCTGACAGTTTAACATTGAATAACTGTGCTAGTTCATTGTAATTTTCTGCACACTGTCTTTGCACTCCTCCTTGTAATGTCCTCTGTGAGGGAAGACATCCAATAGGTGGTATTCCAAATACACCGATTCGACGAGCACCCAATTTGTACAGCTCCTTTATATTTGGAAAATCAAAATCTATCAAATATAGATGTGAAAGTAGATCTACAGTTCTTCTTAGATTGTGAGTGTGATAATGTATCTGTAGCGTTAACTATTTCATGGCCTGTTTCTGAAGTAACAAAATATGTGGTTTTGTGCTGTATGTGTATTGTGTACCTGCACAAAGCCAGATGCTGAATAGATCAGAAGATCAGTATATGAAGAGTAGTCATAATGCAGTCTCCTAATAGGATTGTTGAAATAAGTGTTGGTAATGTCATTGCTGCCCGCTACTAAAACAAACAGGCTGTTGGTCAATATTGTGCTTGTTGTCTCAGCTCCCACTGCCACTTTCAGCTTTGCAACGTACTCATTAAACAAATCTATCTGATCTGATAACGATATAACTGACTATTGTTTTAATAAGAGTAAGAGAAAACAAAAAATGATTAGTAAAAATATCTGAATGTTCCTTTTCAAGAGGCTAAAAATAAAATATGTTGTATGCAGAGTTGAAATGTGCACCGCAAGCTCGGATGTTAAAGGATCAAATCCTGCACCCCCTGAAGCAAAGTTCACTCCTGTTTTGAGATCATCAGTGTTGAGACTTGGGTCAAGGTATGGTGGCAATAGCTCTTTTATTCCCAACTCTTCAACTGTATCAAGAAAGTCACTTATTAGTAGTTATACAAGTGCTTCATTCATTTCTAACTTAGATATTGAAAGTCTGCTACGACCAAATTGAAGTGAATTATGAAAGTAATGTATTTATCAAGTACTTGTACCAGTGATTTTTGTGTGTGCAAGTGGAAGTGCATTTTTACTTACCTAAGAAATCAGAAGGGACTTTTCCATTACAAAACCTTCCAGTTGGTATTCCACCGATAAAATCCCTCCCATAAGGAGGATAGTTGACCTTAAATATGGTTTTAATATAGTTATTGTTTCCTGTATCAACTATAGAATCTCCAAACATAAGAACAGCCGGAATTGTTTTATTTTGCGGTAGCTTTATGACTGCTCCTGCTGCATTGCATACAAGAATCAAAATAATTACACGGAACCACGACGTTGACATTTGGTTATTGGGCACACAGGACACAGAAATGCAGCCTTGTGGAACTCAGTGCAAGCTACTGAAATCTTGCCAAGTTCAAGTAATAAAAATATGATAGTACAAAGTATGTATACTGTGCTTTTGGGTAATCTGTGGTTAGTCTCTATGTATTTATGATTCTTCTGCAGACATGAATTACTTACTGGTCTCAACTCTCAACTCTCAACCATCACGTGTTTTCAGCATTTTCATTTTCACCTAATATTTAATCATGAGATTGCTATGCAAATTCCTTTTGAAAAAAGTACTATATCCTCTGTTATATTTAAGTAGGTCTCTGTTTGAAAAATTATTATTTAAGCATGTTGTGATCTTCTGCGATTTTAGTTAGAGGGTACACGGCTCCCATTCCCATATCATAATGTCTGTATGTAGTTGCAGTTTATTCATGAGTATGGCATGGCGCCATACTTGTAGATTATATATACTCCCTGGAACTCATACATATAGCAGACAACTGTAGAATGAATGATCCATGTGCAGCTACCAATCATAAATGAACTGGTTGCCTATTTCTCGTGTCTTATTTATGAATCACAATTCAAAATATTATTATTACTAGCTACTACATGATGTAATGGACAGAAGTTTAGTTCCAAATTATTATGTTAACATGGACCGAGCTGGAATACAATTTCAACATTTTCCTGGACTTTTATCAAGTCAAATTAATGTTCACAGCAAACGGCTGATGTAGTTGGTGATAAACTGATGAACAAGGATTTCATATCCTTTCTGTGTTGGATGATAACTATCCCAGAACAAGTACTTGGACCTATCCGGACATGTTTTGCTTAATTTGTTGCACAACACCGATACCTCTATATCTCCTGTACCACAGCAACCATTATCCACAACATCAAAACCTGCATCCGAAGAGCAAAAAATGAAAATTTTAATTCACGGTGAAACAAGAAACTATAAACGAGAAATTCTTAAATAATAAATGTAAAATCTGGAAATAGTTTAGTACCGTAGTCTTGAGGATTCTGTATGATGTGTAGAAAAGAATTATAAATATCAACATATACGATTTTGGAGAGTGGATATTTTTGGCTAAGAAGATCGAGCTTAGATTGAAGTTTGGTGTTGTATACTTGTGCAGCTTGGTTGCGTTTTTCTGCACAATTCCTAAGAGGTCCCCCAGCTAGAGTTCTTTGGGAAGGTACACATCCAATTGGTGGCACACCAAATACTGCCATTTTTCGCGCTCCAAGCTCATAAATATCCTTAGCCAAAAATATTATTCATTATAAACTAATATGAGGTTTCCAGCAATATTATTCTCTTCTATTCGGAAACCAAAATACCTGAATAAAATCGGAAGCATAGGAAACCATAAGATCTGCATACGAAGGAACATCATAACGTAATCTCCCACCCAAACTGAAGTAAGTGTTTGCAAGGTCATCGCTGCCTGCTACTATTACGAAAAGACTGTTTGCTAAGATGTTTCTCGTTCTTTCTTCTCCAACCAAACGTTTCAGCTTACTGATGTATTCTTTGAACAATTTAAGTTGATCGGAGAATGATAATGCTGACTACAACAGTTTCTTTAAGTTAAAATCGTGTCTAGAATAACATACATAAATTTCACAGATAGTATAGCTTAACTATTATTCATCAATCATCAATCACATGTTGTCCTTACCGCTAGCTTCGATGTCAGTGGATCATATCCCATGCCCCCTGAGGCAAAACTTACACCTGTCAGGAGATCTTCGCTTTGTGTATGAGGATCGAGATACGCTGGCAAAAGCTCCTTAATCCCTAATGCTTTAGCTGTAATAATAAGTTAAAATGTGGTGTTTTAGGTTTCAACCACAATAATAAACACAAAAATTGCAGTACTTCACATGTTATACTATACTGGCGAATGCAGAATCCTCTTATTCTGGGGTACATGAGATTTTTCGAACAAAATTATAAAAGAACATGAACAAACATACAGTATAATATGTAGAAGTTCTTACACAAAATTTATGTATTTTAATAAACCGTGACCCTTATTTCTTGATTTAGAATTGATTTACGATAACAATATCAGCGAAGTATTATAGTAATTTATCTTTTATTCGTATTCTTTTATGCATGCGCACCACTAATACACTTACTTGAATAACATCTTTCTAGAGGTTAACGTCTAAAATTTTCAATTGCAAGAAGAAGAAAAATAAATGTCATGCACGTTTCCTCTTGAACGCAAGGAGGCAAATAATAATTCACAGCCAAAACTTGGAAGTACACAACTGTAGCAATCGGTCCTTATAATTCGATCACGGTAGTTTCTAAGTTCTAACAGTACCAAATAGTTCCGGCAACAATAAAAGTGGCAAAAAAGACATCCGCAATGAATGAAGTCATTTCAGACTGCTGAAACGGTCGGATCTGAGGCAAGAACGGCCGGCTATAAGTTAAAATATATGCGTGTAGTACTGTACCTAAAATATCCGGGGGCGTCTTTGCGTTGCTAAATCTGCCGGTTGATTGATGGTCCGTGAAATCTTGACCATAAGGTGGAAAGTTGCACTTAATAATGGTGTTCAAGTAGTTGTTGCAACCCTGATCCAGGATGGAGTCTCCAAATGCTATAACTGCCGGAACGTTTTTATTTTTTGGTAGCTGCTGCTGCTGCTGCTGCACATGAGCTTCTCCAGTACTAATGCACCATATTTGTACAACAGATACTACTAACAGAAACAGACCTGGACACCTTGGATATATTTTTGTAATGGCTAAGAGCAGTGGATGCATTTTCTACGTGGTCAAAAAAACTATGTGCAATTCTCCGAAGATTTGTAGCATGTCTGTATATATAATATTCACTCCGTCCCTCTTATTTCTTTAAAATACGTGCATGACACTCTCTCCTAAATGTAAAAAAATAAAATGAGTGGGACGGAGGGAGTATATACTACGGGAATCAAATGAGATTGTAGCCAGTCTTTTATATACACGGTAACACAGATCTAAGAGACAAATGTATGGTCTTCTTCCTCTAAAACATTTTTTTTTAACCTCTTTTTAAGATGACCTCATATCAGTTATCTATAATGTATCAAAAGATTTTTATACTTTATTACTGTTAGAAATTTTAATGATCATGTAATACCATCATCATATATAACCCGTGAGAAAAGTCTTGTAATCAATCAACTGTTCAGCTACCGGTCGTGCCTGCGTAATCGTTGCTTACCTTTATTAATTTTGTTTTCAGCTTTTTGTTATAAATTACCTTTTGGATGAGTGAATCACCCCAGGTTTTGGATGGGTGATAGAAGTTCAGGTAGGACGGTGACTACTGACTAGACAGGAAAAACAATATTCACCAAAATTACAAATTTTATGTGTACTAGCTTAAAATGTCGATCTGTATTAATATTTTATATTTAAATTATGTAAAATTTTCATGTAAGTAGTTTAATATTAAAATTATTTAGTATATAATTATAATCTTATTTTTAGTAAAGATTAAATAGTATAAAATAATGTGTGGTTGATATTATTTGAAGCAGTTACTTTATTTGTATAACTAGAAATAATAAAATAAATGTTTAATTTACTACGTACTTGATGGAATTCGAATCTAAAATTTTGTTTGGTAATCTTTTTAATATTTAGATTTAACAATTTTTATCATTTTGTTTGAAAAATCTAGCACGTTATGATTTAGAGAGTTAACCAAACCAAATTATACCATTTTATTTATTATATTTTAAGATAGATTTTGAGATAGCAATGCTCCAACATCATGATAATGGATCGGTATGATTCGGGTTTAACAAAATTCAATACCATATCAAATTATTTTTTCATTAAAATCAAACCTAACCAAACTAAATTCTAAAACTAGAAATCAAACCCGAACGACCAGTTTCCGATTTGGGTTTGGATCTGGACCGGAACCCAAAAATTATATAAGAATGCTAAAAAAAATTAAAATAGAAGAAGTAATTAGTAATTAAGATATAAATAATAAAATGTACAAAATTCAGTAATCAACATATAACAAACCAATTATCAAATAAATATGGGTAAGACTCAAATGAGAATTAGTTCTGTATCGTGTTCTGCAAATAATTTTTTTATAATTTTTCCTTCAATTACATAAAAAATGTTAATAATCACGTTTTTATTTACATCACACTTCAAAATTTCAATTAACAATGTTATGATTTTATTGAACACAAATATACAATGTTCTGTAAATAACAGTTAAGTGTAAATAACATATAAGTATACTGTAAATATTTTTTCATAATATTTTTTCTAAATGCATATTATTCTCATTACTATGTTTTAATTTACATAATGCATGTATTCTGGAAGACAAATTCAATAAATTTTAAAAAATAAAAAGTGTTCTCCAGAGTTCTCAATTAAGGTGTTCTCCATAAAACCCAACCTTTTTGAAATTGTGGACAACAAAATACAGTAATAAGTTTAAAAATCAGAAAGATTAGCTTGAGCCTTGAGTTGTACAACTCTTGTTACCAGGGGTGAATATGATTTGGGTTGTTCAGATTTTAGCTTAACATTAAATTGTAACTAATATCTGATTTAGAGGAGCCATCACCAGCCCGCTTAAAGTAACCAAAAAAGGTGTTCTGGTTTGCTGAAATCTTATTCATTCAAGTGATAAGTGACCTCAATAAAGTTAGTAGGTCCAACATACTTCTTTTTGGCTTAAATCAGTTGTAAGGCTGATTTATGTGATTTTATTTTTATTTTCAATTTTAAATTTTCATTTTATATTCAAGCAATACAAAATTTCTAATTTTTAAGTCATAGGAGTAATATTTTAAGTCAAAACCTATCACACCTAAATTTATTTGAAATTAGGTTATCCAACTACGTACATCCAAATTAAAATGAAAAATTATCTAATTTAAAGTAAATACATAGTATATTTTTTTAAAAAAAAATTGTCGGAGAAAATACATTCTCGTAAACTGAATTGTACCGAAGTACAGTACCGCTAAGAGAAGGGTTTCTTTCGTTTCATAAAACTTATCATCAAACCAAAGATCACGTGAAGATGTCCCCGGAAGTTTAGACAATAAAACCTTAAAGTTCGAATAGAGAAACACCCTGAAAACTAAAAGATGAAAGGAGACAATGGGATGAATAAGGTCTCCAAAACAGTGCAGCTATTTGTATGCTTCGTACTTCAACCGCAAAACACTTGTCCATAATCACCTGATATAAAGCAAACCATAACGAAATTTTAGTCTACAAATATACTCGCCTTTTGTACTCTTTATGACTAATTCAGAACTAAAAATTATTTAAGAGTAAGTAGTTGAAACAAATTTAAAAGAATTAATAAAATATAAAATCAATAATAAACAAATAAAATAATATAAAATATTAAATGCCTAAATAAAATTTCTAACCAAAGGGGTACCCTTTGGTTAGAACCTCAATAATAAAATAATTAATAAAGAAGGTGTATTCTCTAGATTGTTTCAATTGTAAAAATGTATAATTTTTCCAAATATTTCGATTAGATCACGAATTACATGAACTATGATTTTCTTTGGTACTTCAATAGTTCAATATGATTCTATATCGAGACCAGTTCAATATGATTCTATATCGAGACCACCGGAGTCGGTCCTCTTGCTCAAGGTTTGGATATTTCCGTACAGTAATAACAATAACTTAAGCTTTTACTCTTGTTTTATTAAAGGCTTAAAAGTGTAAATTTCAGGAAAAAGGTAAACTTCGCGATTAATTCATTCCGTGGGTATTTTTGCATTGGTTTGAAAATTCAGTATATAGGCCGTTAACATTTGACAAATGGTTAATTATGTTTAGATTCATATAAAGTATAGTCTCAATTTTTTAATTTTTTGAATAAAATTAATGTTTAAATTTTTTATTCAAAAAAAAATTATAAAAAGGTGTTGAAACTATATTTTACATACACTTTGAAATGCGTGTCAAACCCTCTTTTTCAAATGTTAACAATATATTGTGATGGAGTGAGTAAAATTCATAAAAATTTATCTAAATGATCACAACTTATTGGTGAATTTCTACAATTTTCTACAAATTTTATTTGCGCTACAGGTTAGATCTAAAAAATATATTTCTCCTTTTTTTAGTAATTAATTCTGATATTTTACTGGTCAAATCAATAAATTTTTGACCAAAACTATAAAATAAATTATTCTAATATATAAAAGTTATATTTTAAGTTAAATTAATGTAATTTTTAATAAAGTAATATTTTAACTTTTTCAATTATATAATATATATAAATTTTAGTTGAGTTTTAATCAATTTGGTCTGAAAGTCAAAAAGAATAATGTGTTGAGGACTTAGTATATTAAATTTTAAATAACTTTTTTTAACTAATTTAAACGGGCTTTTAAAGTAACATTCATGTTTTTCTTATATCAGTTTGTTGCGAGTTGAGATAAACCAAACTAGCTGGTTGATATTAAACTTATCAACAGGGGAATATAGGAATTCGTCCTGCTTAAGGGAGGAATGCGAACAGAAGTTTAAACTTTTTTTCCAGTTTAAATATGAAACATGTTTTGTATTTATATAATTCTTAGTGTTTGTGTTAGAATATTAATATAAGACCATTCTCTAATATTCTCACAATTTATTATGGACACGAAAGGTAAAGTTATGCCCCAAAGATGGCGCCCGTGAGGGGGAGTGTTAGAATATTAATATAAGATCCTGGAAAGGGTCATTCTCTAACACCTTGAGGTTTTAATTTAATATATAATATATTGAAAAGTTATTATCTAATATTAATATATTTTATATCATCTAAGATTATATGTTTACAACAAACAATAAATAATAATTTTTTTATAAATAATGGATAGTGTGTGTTAAATATTTTTTTTTGATTTATTAAAATGTTACATAATATATAAAAATAATAAAATAATCATTAAATGGAGCGGAGAAAAAGAATGTAGGGCAGGAAGTTAATCTTGTCCCATGAGGACGTGGATAAGAATAAATAATAAATCTTCCGTTTTAATATGAAAAATATGTTTTCATACAGATACAATAATAATAATTTCATAGTTTGTGAGGGGTATGAGTTTTTTTTTTTTGACCCAATCCAGTTTTTTTTTTTTTTTTTTGAAGGTAAATGAAATTTCAATAATCAGGATAATCAGAAAATAATGTCTCCAACAATAATTCTGGAGGAGACAAGAACACATTGTAGCAATTAACCAAACATTGTACTCTAGCCATAAGGTGAGCCAACTGGTTTTTTTGCT
>PHNY01263047.1:0-12577 GCA_003724115.2 Anethum foeniculum
AACTTGATACTAATAGTAAAACTCTCCAACGACACCGTTCCTTATCCGATATTATTTATTAAAATAAGTTAATAAATATAATGTCACTATTTAACTATATGACTTAGTTAAATAGTTACATCTCTCTCTCTCTCTCTCGTTTGATAGTTGTTTGGTTTTAGTTTTTACTGTAAAAGAATGCATTAGTTTTTACTGTGTGTGTTGTATGTGTGTTCTTGACCTGAAGTGATATGGGTTGAAGTTGTGAGATTGGATGATATAATGGGAGGCTTAATGAGAAAACCCGGCATTGTATTTTTTTTATGTATTTTGAGAGGTTTGTATAGAACACTCCACAACCTGGACTTTTGAAGTCTTTTGATATTCCAGATTGATCTTGGACTCTTGAAATATTTTGATATTCTAGATTGATTATTGTATTGTGTATATGGTTCTTTAAATTATTTTATTTTTAAATATATTATTAATAAGTAACTGATTCATGTACATAGAAATTTTTACATTTAAAATATTGCATAAGTTATTTTGGACAACTTTGTGTTTCTGACTTTATTTTGGTGAATAATATAGTTAGTTGATAGGTATGTTGGTTCATATATATAATGCAATTTTATTATCATATACTAGTACTTGATTTCTTCTTGCATCTCTGTCATCATTCAATTTATAAGTATATATTAATTTTGTCCTCATAGTGGAGTGCTTATAATTTATTGTAGTAATATGAGGATGAAAATGTGGAATTGGTTCATGTGGAGTTTGTTAATGAGGATGAAGACTATAAAGTGTTCGGGGATGAATCTGATGAAGGTAACTAGTTGTGGAGCCCGACACTGTAGAGGTGTTTTCTAGTGATAGCAGCAATGATTAGTTGAAAATTTATATTTTTGTTATTTGTTGCATGATACATTTTGTACATTTAACGATATTACTTTTAGTAATTTCAGACGAGTAATTTAAAATTACTACAAGTAATATTGTGAAATGTACAAAATGTATCATGCAACAAATAACAAACATAAAAATTTCCAACCAATCATTGGTGCTATCACTAGCAAACACCTCCATAGTGTCGGACTCCACAAATTTGTTACCTTCATCAGATTCATCCTAAACACTTTATACTTATAGTCTTCATCCTCATTAACAAACTCCACATCTTCATCCTCATTTTTCTACAAAAAAAAAAAGAAAAGAAATTATAAGCACCCACTATGAAGACAAAATTATTATATACTTTATAAATTGCATGATGTCAGAGATGTAATGATACAAGAAGTCAAGTATATGATAATAAAATTGCATTATATATATGAACCAACATACCTATCAACTAATTATATTATTCATCAAAATAGAGTAAAAAACACACAAATATCCAAAATAACTTGATGCAATATTTTAAAAGTGAAAAATTTCTACGTACATGAATCAGGAGCATAACAATTGCAAAGAGACTTTTACAATCTTTTTACGTACTAATGGTTAACGGTGCATCTTTTTACTTATTAATAATATATTTACAAATAAATTTAAAGAACCATATACACAATACAATAATCAATCTGGAATATCAAAAGACTTAAAGAGTTCAGGTTGTGGAGTGGTAGACGGACGTTTCACAAGTTCTGAAACGATGAGGCTTATGAGGCAATGAAAACTCATCCACATGAAATAAACTTGACTCTTTACTCAGATTCCGCATAAAGGTATAATCTTTTATCCTTTTCATCTCATTTATCATCTGGGTATTCAAATCCTTTAGTGGTCTTTTTGTGTTTTGTGAATCTTGATTCTTTTATTTTTGCCCATTATATGTATATGATGTGTGTTTTAGGTGTTTTAGTTTTTGGGTCATTCTTGGTTTTTGTTCTTGTTTTGTAGTTTGATGTATTCTTGTTTGGTTTTAGTTTTTACTGTAGAAGGCTTTTTTAAGAATGCATCAGTTTTTCAGTGTTACATATGATATTTTGTTTAAATAAGAAAGCATATTTAGACTCTTAAAACTGAATGTATGAGTAAGGAGTCGCAGTGTTCTATTTACAGTGGAAACTTTTATTTGTAATCTTCTGGTTAGATGGAAAAGAAGACATCTTTTTTGACTACTTGTTTTTTTTTTTTTTTAAATTAAATTTATGATTTAGGTCATGGCTGGGAAGAAGGTTATTGTTATATGTCAATCAGGTGGTGAGTTTGAGAAGGACAAAGATGGTAATTTGTTGTATGTAGGCGGGGATGCTCACGCCATGGAAGTTGACGATGAAATGACGTATGATAATTTCATAATGGAGGTAGCGGAGATGTTCAACTACAGCACCATGGCCATGTCTATCAAATATTTTCTTTTGGAAAATAAGAGGACACTTATTTCAATTTCGAATGATAAAGATCTCAAACGCATGATCAATTTCCATGGTGACTACAACACCACCGACATATATGTTATGAATGAAGAAGTTGTCACTGCAGATGTCTCAAGCATGCCTGGGAGTAGGTAGTTACCTTGCTGACTTATGTTATAGTTGAATCTTACCTTTTTAGGTTAGACATTGGGAACATGTATATTGCAGGTCAAGCAGGACAAGTTTGTCTGAAGATGGGATTTTTGTTGATGCTCCTGCTAGTCTTGGGAATGATATTTTTGATGACTCAAGTGAGCCCAGTCTCCTGCTTGATGCAAACTTTGATATTGTTGATGATTCAAACAATGTGGATGCCCTTTTTGATATACCTAGTGATATGCCTCTGCCTCTCCTACCATCTAATGGTGAAAAGCATGTGAAAGCTGCACAACAGTGGCAAAACATTATAACAGGTGTTGGACAAAGGTTTAACAGTGTACATGAATTCCGTGAGTCTTTGCGTAAATATGCCATTGCACATCAGTTTGCTTTTAGGTATAAGAAGAATGATAGTCACCGTGTGACTGTCAAGTGCAAGGTTGAAGGTTGCCCTTGGAGAATTCATGCATCAAGGTTGTCTACCACCCAACTGATTTGTATTAAGAAAATGGATTCAGCACATACATGTGAAGGAAATGTTGTACCAACTGGTCATCAGGCAACAAGAAGTTGGGTGGCAAGTGTTATTAAGGAGAAGCTGAAGGAAGTACCAAATTATAAACCCAGGGATATCGTTGAGGATATAAAGAATGGGTATGGAATTCAACTCAATTACTTTCAGGCATGGCGTGGGAAAGAAATTGCCAAGGAGCAGCTTCAGGGTTCATATAAAGAGGCATATGGTCAACTTCCAAGTTTATGTGATTCAATAATGGAGACGAATCCTGGTAGTCTTGCTACATTTACTACCAAGGATGACTCAAGCTTTCATCGCCTCTTTGTATCATTTCATGCCTCAGTTTATGGGTTCCAAAATGGCTGTCGGCCTCTTCTTTTCCTTGATAGTGTAACTTTGAATTCAAAGTATCAAGGAATGTTGTTGACCGCAACTGCTGCTGATGGAAATGATGGTGTCTTTCCTGTTGCTTTTGCTGTAGTAGACGCAGAAACCAATGATAATTGGCATTGGTTTATTGTGCAGCTCAGAAATGCATTATCAACTTGTCGTGGTATAACTTTCGTGGCAGATAGAGAGAAGGGATTGAAGGAGTCAATTACTAACATATTTCAGGACGAGAATGTTCACCATGGTTACTGTTTACATTACCTTTCAGAGAAACTTGTTAGAGATTTAAAGGGCCAGTTCTCCCTTGAAGTCAAGCGTCTTTTGATTGAGGATTTATTTGCTGCAGCATACGCAGGTACTCCTGTGGAATTCCAAATATGTGTGGAGCGCATAAAAAATATTTCAGTCGAAGCTTACAATTGGGTCAATGAAAATGAACCTGAGCATTGGGCAAATGCATTCTTCCAAGGAGCAAGATATAACCATCTGACATCAAACTTTGGGGAGGAGTTTTATGGATGGGTATCAGATGCACATGAACTACCAATAACTCAGATGGTCGATGCTATACGGTCTAAGATAATGGATGTAATGGATTCCCGAAGGGTAGAATCTAGTCAATGGATGACGAGATTAACTCCATTCATGGAGGAAAAGCTAGAGAAGGAGAGTGTTGATGTTCATCCACATCCTGTACTAATCTCATCTGGCAGCAGAGTTGAGGTTCATGGTGACTCCATTGAAGTTGTTGACGTTGATAACTTTAGTTGTAGCTGTAAACGCTGGCAACTTACTGGATTGCCTTGCTGCCATGCTATTCCTGTCATTGCTTGCCTTAATCGTGATCCATATTTTTATTGTTCTATATACTTGACTGTAGTAAACTACAGATCAACGTATTCAGAATCAGTACATCCTATCGTTGATATTGATAGGGTGGTGAATGACTATTCTCAGGGTGCATTATCAGTGACTGTCAAAGCTCCTCCTACTCGTCGTCCACCAGGTCGTCCAATGAAGAAGAAAGGCAAAGATGTAATCAGACGTCAACTCCAATGCGGGAAATGCAAGGGAACCGGACACAACAAGTCAACATGCAAAGAGCTTTCAGAGCCTTAGCCTGGGTAAGAAGGAACCTGAAGCTTTTTTTCAAGCTCAGTACTCTAATACAACCTGTTACATATACTTTACAGTAAAATAGGATTTTTTTATCTTGACATTGTACTTGTGTCCATTTTAGAAAATTTTAATTAAGCAATTGATGTTCAACCTCTGATATTAGATATTGACAACTGAGGCTAGCTGTTAAGAATTTGATGGCTGTCTCTTGTTGCCGATTACTTATGTGGCAATCTAAAAACTAACCCACATCTATCTAATTTGCAATAGAATAAATAATAACCTTCAGTTAGAGTAATATTTATAACTTCTCTGATGACATGGACAGCACAGACTTGTTTTTACCAAATTAACCAAGGACCACCTGTCACCTACTTTGTCATTCTGCATAATTATTATAGTCGGACATCATACTTCATGGGCAAAGGAACAAAAGCTATTATCAGAGTTGAGCTTATCATTATAGGTTTCAGTGCTTTCTGAAGATAACCTAATTCATTGTCTTTTGCATGCTATGATAGTGCACTCATTTGTATTTGTATTCAGATTCCAGTAGTTATATTATTTAGGTATAATTTTTAATTTTTCCATATACAATGATATTTTAGTAATTCACTGACCCATGCATTGGGTTGTAAATGTAATGAGAAAGCTTGAGGAGAGGGCGGTAACTGAATATCTTTTATTTCAAGAGAATCATGGTTTAAATGCACATTATATAGAATGTAATTGACTATTCATTTTGTAATTGAATTTGATAGTATGAATAACAGTTAATTTATAAAGTCAAATTGTGAAAAACTACTACACAGGTAGCAATAGTAGCCAGCAACCTTCGTTTGGCTTGTTTTGTTCTGTATCTAGACATCTGGATTATTATTTAACATCCCTTGTTAAGAAAAGTAGTGCTATTATTGACAAGCAGCGAGAGTTATCTATTGTGTTAGCCACTCGCAAACTTCACAAAGCCCACTTGTTAATTAGTAAGCTTGCTGGTGTGCTATTTGTTATTGTTTGTCAATGTCCCGTTTAATATGACATATCTTGTTGATAGAATTCATTTGATCAACAACTACTTAAATGTATATCGATTATAAAGATCTAGCAAAGCAAAATTTGAAGTCTGATCTTCTCCTTGCAGGATTGTATTTCGCGGACTGTACCACGTCAATGTACCTGAGCTTGGATGAAAGCTTTTTTCTTTCCTTTTTTTTTTTTTCAAAAATTATTTGTCTGTCATTTCCGTGATATGTTCTTTTAGCTTTTAGACGATGATAGCAGAGGTTAAGTAGTTTATCTAGAGAGTTAATTATCTTAATCTTTTTCCTTGTTACCCCCTTGTTATAATTTTTTATTATTTTTAAATTTTAGCTTTGCCTAGATTTAAATCATTGTGATATTATTCTGCAGAAATAGTAGGGTCAAAGACTAAATAGTCCAAGAACTTCTGAGTTGTACTGCACATGCTCAGTTGCAAGAAGGAGAAGTATACTTAGTACTTCAACTTGTGTAGTACATTTGTTAGTTAGCTGTCAGTAATACAGTACTAGCTCTTCATGTAGTACAATGAAGACTAAGCAGTACTTCATGTACTGGCAAGTGTAACATCTGCATAATTCCTTCCATATATATAGTCTTCTTGTCAAGATTGTGATCATCATCATCATCTTACTGCTAACATTCCCCAATAGATGTCTCTGTCAGTGCTTCAACTTGTGTGTCTGTCTTTTTCGTGTCGTATATCCCAAACCCGTGCACAGGCAGCATTGTAGTTATGTGCAAACATCTGTCGCGCTACTTGGGACAATTTGAACAGTTATGTGTTTGTTCTGTTTTCTGAGTTTCTTTCGGGTTCTACTTGAATGTCGTTCAGACGTTACTTTGTGGTTGTTTTATTGTCGGAGATTCGAGAATTGAGGTAAATGATGGAAGAGAATAGACAGGGACGAGGCGGAGCCTGAAATGGATGGTTGAACATCTGTGGAATGGTGTGACTGTTCATTCCATGCACTGCCTCTTCCCTGGCTATCCTCTCCATATCTTTCACTATCTTTACCTGGTATTTTCATTTTCTTATAAATTAACATATAATCTTGGTAAATAATATTTTTTTTATTTTTTAATTATTAAAATTATTCAAATACTAAATGAAATACATCAATTCCGACAAAATTATGTCATGTAGTCAAAATATAAATGCAAATTCTAAATTTGTGTAGTATTACAAATCGTTTTAGTTATATCTGTCAATTACGAGAGATTAGTGGTAAAAGGTAAAAGTTTACATTTTATTGTCTTGTGTTCGATCCTTGTTGGTCTTCATTTAATCATTTGTATTTGTAAAGGACATGTGTCTAATAATTAATAAATAAAAAAAGCATTTTCTATGTCTTTTTTATTTGGTGTTTTGATTTTTAACACATTTTCAGATTTTTGACCGCATATTAAAAATTATTATTTTTTAATTTTTCTTTTTGTGTTAGAATTAAATAATCAAACTTTAATTCAAAAAAAGATTAATTAATTTTTTTTACTACCCAGTCAAAACACCTAAACATGTATGTCAAAAGTCAAACGTAGAATAAAAAAAGGAGAAATTACCAAAAATACTAATTTTTAAAATTTTTTTTGGGATTTTATTATTTTTTAAATTTTTTTGCAAAAATACGGTTTGCAACCAAATTCAACCACATATGCAACTTCATTTACGTTTTCAGAAAAATAACTGAATTTTTTTAGTTGCATGTGATTGCATTTGAGTTTACATTTGAGGTTGCAGAGGTTGCAAACCGTATTTTTGCAAAAAGTTTTGAAAGTCGTATTTTTTCAAATAAAATTTTTGATAAAACGTATTTTTAGAAAAAAAAGTTTAAGAAAATTATACTTTTGAAAAAAGCTCATAAAGAAAGATAATAATATCTTTTTTATGTGTGCTAAATGACACATAAGCACTAAGTAACTTTCAATTAGCTTGGATCATTTTATCCGTGAAACTGACGTGTATGACATGAACTCTTGATATTTATATTTATAATTAGAAGATAGAAGATCTAATTTTTTTGACAAATAAAATTCTAATTTATATTCTTTGACGCACACTAGAAAAATCCTAGAAAAATCGAAAAAAATAAAAATAAAAAATTAACATCCCGAATTTTCGTATTATTCATTCATTTGCACCCAACTATCGGTCAAATTTCTTAATATCACTCCCGCACACCACCAAATTTCTTGTATGTCCTGGGTTCTATCTCGCTCACCCCGAGATTGTATATAAGCCAAATTAGTAAAAAAGAACTATCGGTCAAATTTCTTAATATCACTCCCGCACACCACCATGACAAAACCCTCAGACCCGTCTCTCCCGGTTGCCGGCGACTCAACTCCGACCACCATCTGCAACCAATGCAAATCAGCACCAACCCCTTTTCTCCACTACATAAAACACCGAGGTATTTTCCGTCGTCTCTGCACTTCTTGTATTCTCCGTTTCAACTCTCAATTATTTTGCCCTGTTTGCTTCATTCTCTACAACCCCACTTCCCCAATTCAAGATTCCACCACCCCTTGTTCTAAATGTCACTCAATTTCACACACAAGTTGTATTACATCAAACCCTAGTGAGATTAAGATTAGGCCTGATGGTAGTGTAGCTAATAATGGTTATGTGTGTTGTCTTTGCGTTTCGGGTTCGATATTTAGGAGGGAGAGTAATGGGAATGTGTTTGATAGGAGAAGTGCAGCTGCATTGTTGGCAGCTGCTAAGATATCGTATGAGTCGATGAGTAAGGCGAAAATGGTGGCCAAAGGGGAGGCGGAGAAGAGGTCGAAGGAGGCGTGGTCGACGAAGAAGAGGGCGAGGGAGGCGATTGAGCATGTGGCGAGTGTGGAGGAGAGGGTTAAGATGGAGGGGAATTTGGGGTTTGATGGGGGGGTGGGGAGGAATGTGGGGGAGAGGAATGTGTTTGGGGTGGATAGAGTGGATAATTCGAGTGCGGTTTTGGCGTCGTTGAATGCGGTGGAGTTGAATGAGAAGGAGAAGGTGGGAGGGGAGAATGGTGGGGGTTTTGGTAGGCAGGTGGTTCAGGTTGTTGATGAGAAGCCGGTTGCTATTTTGGGTCCTTATGTGCAGAATAATCATCTTAGAGATGGGAATGGTGGTTCGTTTCAGTGAGTTTGATGGGTCGGATGATATGGATTAGGTAAATAAAGTTTCTATGCAACTCTGTTGTGTGTGTATTGGTTATTTTCAATAAAGATTTTATTTTTATGATTTCAGTGTGATGTGTATTGAATTTTGAGTCTTTATGTGTTTGTGTTTTAATCAAGATTGTGTTCTTTTGTTTACTAGTGATGTGTAGTATGACATGTGTGCGTATGTGTGATCAAGATTGTGTTTTTCTAGTTCTGCTCACAACATGAGTCATTCATGTTTGTGTGCAGATCAAGATTGTGTTTTGATGGTTTATCAGTGATGTTTACCACAATGTGCATTCGTGATCAAAATTGTTTTTTTTTGTTTGCTCGTGATTTCTGTTACAATATGAGTTGTGTTATTCTTTCTCGATCAAAATTGTATTTTTCTCGTTTACTGGTGATGTATATTTACAAAGCACATTTTTGTGATCAAGATTGTGTCTTTTTAGTTTGCTTGTGATGTCCATTACAAGCTGAGTTGTGTGTGTGAGCATGTGTTTATATGTGTTCACATCAAGACTGTTTTTTGAAGTTTACTAGAGCTGTTTTATTACATATCTGCCCTTGTGTGTGCTGATAATTGTGTTACAACACATGAGTATGTCTGCACTTGCTTTTGTAATTGAGCCTGTGTATTTCTTGTTTTTAGTGATGTCTATAACGTGTCTTCCCATATGTGTACTGAATATTGTGTTTTTGTAATTTATAACTTATGGTTATTACAACAGATGTGTGTCTGGGCACATGCGTACGTAATCAAGCTTGTGTTTTTCTTGTTTGTTAGTGATGTCTATCAAGGGAAGAGGGTGTGCTTAAGCTTATTCACTTGTTAGACCTATTATTAATTTTGAAGTGATAGCTGATGCAGAAAGGATTTAAAGACAATGATTTATTTTATAAAGCACTAACAAATTAATTTGGTTGGGTTAACCACGAAAAATTCACTATCCCTAGGGTTTTCCAATCGTGGAAGGGAGAAAAGATTATGTATTGCAACCCATTAGAGAGAGACTGAATTTAATATATATAAATTAATATTCAAGTCTTTCATAATATGTGGTTGAATTGATTGACGAGGAGTAAGAACAAGAGGCTGAGGGGATAGTGCTGTTGGTTGTTGGTTTGGTGCCAGTTGGGGAGAATGGTGGGGTTAATGGAGGTGAAACTTGAAAGTGAGAAGTGAGGTGATGGTTAGAAGTTACCAGAGGGTGAGGGGAATGTGTTGTTGGGTCTTGGTTTGGTGCCAGTTGGGGAGAATGGTTGGCTTAGTGGAAGTGAGGGGAGAGGTGATGGTTTTTGTCGTCAGTTGTTTACAAGAAACCTATTGTAGATACTGGCCGTATGTGCAAAATTATCCACCTATATATGGGAAAAGTGACTCGTTATAGTGAGTTTGATGTTATGGGCTAGGTTTGTAAGCTTTTGGTGTATGTCAGTTGTGTTTGTGGGTTTATTTTTGGATCATGATTGTATTCTTCTCATTTGATTGTGCTGTGTTGAATTTATCTCATTTTTTATTTTTTTGTCTACTAGTGATGTCTATCGAGACGTGTTTTTGTTTTCGAGCCCTTGCACGCACATCATGGCACATGCATATGTGGTTTTTTTAAAGATCGTCTTATCTAGTTTTCTGTGATGTCTAGTACAACACGAGCCTTCCCTGTGTGTATGTTCACTGATCAAGATTGTGTTTTTAAAGATTCACTAGTGATGTCTATTATTGTGATATTTTTGTATTTGCTTGTGATGTTTTTTACAACGTGAGTTGTGCGTGTTTGTGTTCAGATCAAGATTGATTATAGAGGGTTTACTAAATAGTACTGTCTGTTACAATTTGTGCAATTGTGCAATCAAGATTGCTTTTTGTACTTCGCTCATGATGTCTATCTCAACATGAGTTGCATGTTTTTCTGTGTCGTGATCAAAATTTTGTTTTTTTTTTCTCATATACTAGTGATGTCTATGACTTCATGTGTGTGTGTTTAGATAAATTTTTTGTTTCAAAAGTTTGCTAGTGCTGTCTATTACGTTTCTGCTTTTATGAGTACATAAAATTGTGTTTTTCTACTTTATTAGGGATGACTATTACAACACGAATCGGGTTTGTTTGTGTTTAAATCAAGATTGTGTTTTTGTGGTTTACTAGTTATGTACAAGGCAACATGTGTGTGTCTGCTTGTGCATATATAATCAAGATTGTCTTATACTTGTTTACTGGTGATGTCTAATATGACATGCACGCATGTGTGTGATAGAGGCAGTAAGGGAAGAAAATGTGCTGAAGGTTATACACTTGCTAAATATAAAATGGATTTAGATTCATAGCTGTGTTTTAATAGTAAATGAGGAATCAAGTAATGAGAAATCAAATCTGAAAGTGAAAATGAAAAAGCTATTGGTTAAGGTGTCGAAGTACTTTGAAACCCTGGCATGTGTAATAGCAGACTGTAGGAGGGTCAATCTTGTACAAGGTTCTAACCATGTGTGCGTTTAATTGCAGGTGGCTTTGTTCGTATAGGCTAGTTTTGCTGATCTAATGGGCTTTCATGATCAACAGATGCTATGTTTTCTTTCCGAGGGTTAGCCTTTGCCAGACATAGACGGTCAGAGTTTCTCAGTTGATCTAGCTGAATGTTAAAATATTAAACTTTGTGTCTTTTTTTCGCAGTTTTGTTTGCCAGTGTCGAATTTCAAATTTGTTATGACGTATAAATTCGAATTATTAAGTTTGTTCAACTTTCTGCATCAAATTCAATTTATTTGTACTGTGGTTTGAAATCCTGAAAAATCAAATATTGGTAAGTAGCTCATATTTGATTGAATTTTAATATATCACAAATGTAGTGTATAGAAACTCAAATGGTATCCTTCTTTTTTGCGTTTGTGAAGTCGAGGACAACTTCACCAATGTTTTCTTTGCTAGAAAAATAGAAGTATCACCCTGAAGTGGTAAAACAAATATTTTGTGGACGGACTTGTGATATAAATCTAGTTTTCGCTTGTATTATAATTAATTTTTGAAATTATTTGTTGTGGAAACTTTGACCAACGTGAAGTTGTTATTTGATAGTAGAGCTGCAAGTGATCTGAAGCTAAATTATACTGAAATAGCAAAAATTTAGTACCGAATACTGAAAATATATCCATGGACCCAAAGGATGACTCTTTGTAAAACTCAAAAGGAGTATAGGGACTAATATTCGGGTCTGCATTTTACTGTCTCTGTTTATTATAAAAATTTGAATTGTAATTATGACTTGTGATGGCTTGGTTGTCTTGTAATTGCTAGCCGAGCTTGGCTTTTTGGTCGATATAAATGGTAAACATTAAGGCTTTGTATTGGTACCTGCATTCAGGTTTATGGATCATCTTGGTTGAAGCAGGGTGTTTGGTATCGGTACCCGAGTTTGGGTTCATGTACCATTTTTGTCGAAACAGGGGGTTTGCTATGTTGGATTTTTTATGGCTGGGATGAGCAGGGACTGTTTTATTCTCGAATGAAAATAGCAGTACCTCAATTTATTGTTTTATTCTAGAATGTAGGTGCATGCTTTGAACTTCTTTTAATGATGTGAATGTTTTATGAGTTACAAATTTGCAGCGTAAAGGATGAAGGGATCCTTGGGGTCTGACTGAATATAAGAGCATTTCCAATAGGAGTTGCCAAGGAGTTGTCAATTCTTATGTGGCATGGCACCCTTGGTTGCCAACCTATTGGAGTTGTATTGTTGTCAAGAGGTTGCCTACCAAGGTTGCCAAAACTTGGCAACTTCCTCATTTAGTTAAATGCAAACTATTGTTCAAAAAGTATATCCAACCTTACCCATTTTCATAAATTCACATTTTATTATAT
>PHNY01263083.1:15376-26587 GCA_003724115.2 Anethum foeniculum
ATCAGAATGGATTCATTACACTCATACATAGAAAGATATCTGCAAGCAGCAGCTGATGATCTGAAAGATTCACCCCTTATTGAATAAATGGAAGCCAGGGGTGAAATACTTGCAGCTATTACAGAAGCCAAAGCAGCAGAAGAAATCGGAAGAAAGAAAGTGTGGGATGATCTTTATGGAAAAATGACAGAATCTGAAGCTAAGTCATAACAAGGAAATTACTTGTAAGCTTTCATTTTCTGTCCATATTCAAATTCAATTCTGATGTACATTCTCTGTTTTTGCTCACTTTTATGTTTGGTAGGCTTGTTATCAAACATGAAATTGTGCCTAAGGATCTTACTCACAATCTGGGGGAGATTATTGGGCTCAAGACATGTCTGAATACCACAATTAACAAGCCTACACATTGTGACATTTTCACTTGCATGACCTAGTGTGTTTTAACACTGGGATATAATATAGGTCTCTACTGTACTTGTCTTGTAATCATGTGCTTAATTTTATTCTGATTTCTCAAGTTAATAATGAGTTTAGAAAGTTTCTAGCAACTAGATTGTATATAGGATCTTGGAGTAATCATCCTGGAAGAAGTTCAAGATTGTTCTTGCAGCAGGGTGAGCCACTTTGAAGCAATAAGATGCAGAAATTATTCCAAGTCCCCATGTCGAGATCTCAGAATGTACTATGTCGTGAAGTGTTTAAAGAGCTATGTCGAGAAGTACTAAGTTCGCAAAGTCAAAATGCCTACACCGTGAAGTCAGTTTATGCTATGTCGCATACTCCTCTCAGCCATACCGAGAAGTCCTCAACATAGCAATACCGTAAAGTCTTCACAATAGTATTCAGCAAACACTGATAGCAAAGTCTGACAGCAAAGTCTGATTTATACTATGTCGTGAAGTCTTCATACAACAAAGTCTCAAGAGCTATGTCGACATGTCTGGAGAAGAGGAATATTGGAGTTCATGATATCAGCACTTAGCCATTTAACAACAAGACAAAAGAAAGTACAAGTCAGAAAGAAAATGGAGACAAATACTGGAGCATCTGTACTGGTCTGTGGTCCAACAAACAGATGACAAATCTACAGCACAACTTGGAGAGAAAGAAATAGAAAAGAGAAGGCTAATGGTGGTCCTCACCTGCATAGTGTACTACCTACAGACTGTGACAGCCGTCACTACAGAAAAAGAGCATCTGTGTAATTTGATTTGTGTGCACTAGTTTTGTATAAGTCCTATATATCATGCACATCAAATCATTTAGCCATAAGTGTGTTAGACAAGAGAATATTCATCTCCTTCTTTCTATGTAAGAAAACAAGAACAATATGTTCTCATTTCGAAGACAGAATTTTCATTTTGGAAGCTGTAGTACTCGATTTACTTTATACAAAGTAGATTGAAATTAATTGTGTGTGTTCTTATTTTTACCATTCCGCATTCAATCACACACACCACAGCAAACAGATTTAAAAAGAGATCAAAAATCTTGAAGCTATCCATTTAGCCCCCCTCTGCATAGTTTCCTTATGTTAACTCATACTCAACAAGAAGATACTAATAAATATAAAAAATATATAACTAACAAAATAGTGCTGATATATCAATAATAAGGGGACATTTTTTTTATCAAGATAAATTTTTAACAAATAATAAAAGGTCAATGAAACAATATCGAAAGGCCTTATATCAATTACAAAATAAAAGATTTTGAAAGTGTAATTAATGCAAGTTCTCACATGCTCAGAAATGCGTATACAACTCCCAAAATTATGACAAATATTTAAAAGTGCAAAATTTAACTATTATTCAAACATAATACTTATTTCATGTACGAGTACAAGACAATTCATTTTATATATTAAATTTTAGTTTATTTCATGTGAGCACGTTTGCTAATTAATTATATATATTAATTTTTTATCTTTTGTATATAATACATATGAATTACACTACTTATTCATTTACATTTTACATACAAGAAAATAAATTACTAGATATATATTAATCATATGCATTGATAGTTAATCAACTTATATCAGGTATATTTGAGATATTAAATAATTTTATTAATAAACAGATAACAAAAAATTATAATTATATATTATATAAATAAATTCTACAAAATGACCCTGCACAAGTTATTATTCTATTATTCTAGTTCAACTCAATGATACAACAGCAACCGCTGATGTCAGCAACTAGACACGTGTCTTCATATTATGCAATATTACCGCGACTAACAGAGCTCCCAGTTAATGAGCAGCTATAGACAATAAATTTACTATTACTATTTATTACGCTTTGCTTTGACTGAGTTTGAAATCCGATTACAGTGAAAAATATTTGTTTGACTTTTCAGAAAGCTTTAATAACATGCTTCCATCGATAGTTTTTTGTTTTCCATTTTTTTGTGAAATTATAAATTATAATCTTTTTTAGAAAAGAAGTTTAAAATCATAATCAAAAGTATTTGTACAAAAAATTAAAATAACATGTTAAATGAAATAAATAGAGGAATTTGACCACCTCAACAATTCTTTATGGAGTATAAAGTAATAATTAGCAAATTCAAAATTATAAATAATCTAGAACAATAAGTCGCGCTTCGCGGCGGTAATATAGTAATATAATAAAAAATTATTAAATATAACAATACAACAACTTTTTAATATATTTTTTGACTATATTTAAATATAAAATAACTAACATAAATTACTTAAATTTAAATATCAAATAATACGTGTTTTAATTAAATAGATTTAATAATGAAGTGAACCTCTAAAACTCACTGATCCATATAATCCTTCGTTCTTCCCGGACAAAAAACTGCATTCTAAAATCATAAAATCAAACAACTCTAAAACTAATTGATCCACAGCATCATCCGTTCTTTTCGGACAAAAGACTGCGTTCTAAAATCATAAAATCAATCAAGCACTCTAAAATCATAAAACCGATCAAACAATAACATACACTTAAAGACTTAACAAAACAAATAGTGAAAAAAACTATCATAATATGCAAAATAAAGTTTGAAACACAAGTGCTAATGAAAGTAACAAACATAAATTACTTAAATTTAAATATCAAATAATACCTTTATAATTAAATAGTTTCAATAATAAAACGAACCTCTAGAACTAACCGATCCACAACATCTTCCGTTCTTCCTGGCAAAAAGAAGCATTCGAAAATCATAAAATCAATCAAGCATTCTAAAATTATAAAATCAATCAAATAATAACATACACTTAAAGGCTTAAAACAAATAGTGACAAAACTATTATAACATTCAAAATAAAGTTTGAAATACAAACTCTAATGAAAAATCTAACTAACAATTTGCTCTCTTTTTTTCAAGCCAAACGATTTACACTTATGTATATATTATAAGATTACTAGCTTATTGCCCGTGCAATGTACGGGTTGTACGGTTCCCTTTATTCGTGTATTTTTTTGATAATTAAAATAATATATTTAAAAATTCAGAATATTGTAATAGTTCATAAAAATCCGTAAAAACACGAACTATATAAAAAAATCATGTGAATATCGATACTTTAGCTGAAAACATAATATTAAATAATAAATCAAGACACGACTAAGAATTTCTTTTCGCTTTCATCAAAACTTCATATATTAAACGTACTTTTTTAAAAAATTAGTCTAAAAATTCTCCCCAAACTCTTGATCAAAGTGTTTGTTAATATATTTAAAACTAATAAATAAAATATTAAATTTTATATAATATATTTAAATATACAAATATAAATATTATATTTTAATTTATCATTAAAAGTTGAATAATATACTATGAGTATTAGAATTAAATATGTTATTAATAAAAATTTTGAAGTTATAAATAATAAATTTAAATATGTTATAAAGAGAATCGAACCTAAAAAAATTTATGGGGTTTCGTTTGGTTTATTTTGACTCTGTCTTTAAATTCTATAAATCAGATTTTGACGATTTTATAACCCACACGAAACTCATGAAATATTCTTTAATTCAGTTATGATTTAAAAAATATTATTTACGTAAAATTTTCTAGAAACTGAAGAGAAAAAACAGTTACGAATTTTGTATTGAGTGCTCTATTCAATTTAGGATACATGCTTAACTAATCTATTTAATTTAGAATACCTACTTAGTTTAGTTTTGGTTTAGATTATCAAAATAGAATTAAAGATCCAACGGCTATCATCTACTTAATTCAAGATCCAACGAACCTTATTACATTGGTAGTATAGGACCAAATATTTAGATAAGATCCATGTTATATTATATAAGGATATAATTTACTTCCTATTTAAACTATACGTTAGGACTTGAAATTTAGGAGAATATTAAGATAATAACTTTGACTTGAAAAGAAAGTTTTGGCGAATAATAATCTGATAAGGAAATCTTTGGATAATTATATCATTGTAATTTGAGTTAAGTAGAAAGTTTAAGAGAATATGAGTTAATTAAATTTTGACTTGAAAATAAAGTTTAAAAATAATAATATGGTAGAGAAATTTTAGAAAAATAATAAAATGATAATTTGAGTTAAGTGTAAAGTTTATTGATATAGTAGAGAAACTTTAGGAGAATAATAAGATAATAATTTGATGACTTGAGTTAAGAGGAAAGTTTAGGAGAATATAACATAATTAAAAAGTTTATTTATTTATTAATTTTAAAAATTTTAAAAATAGAATGAGGCGATTTGAGAGACGCTACGTAAACGCTTCCGTTTTATCCTTTGTACAAGTATGTTGATTAATTTTGATGTCTTTAAAAAAATTAATGTAAACAATTATAAAATGATTTTAAGTATTATTAAATGAAATTTATATTCCATTTTAAATTGTCTTTTATACTATTTTTATCGAAATTACAATTTATTCTTAAGTCACACGTTAAAATTGATTTTTGGATATTTCACATTTGAAAATTTTAATCATATGATATATAAAATATAGTTCTTGCTATAATCTTCTTTTAAAAATTATATTTATATTAATCATATATTTTTATATTTAGTACCTATTAAACTAAATAAAATTTAACCTCAAAGCTGAAAATGAATATTATTGTAGATATTTTCATTTATCCGAGGTTGAGAGGGGTAACTACATCTTAAAGAACGAAACATAACTATATTCTTTAAAGTATTAATATTTATCATATAATTGAGTTAATTAGTTATTTTATTTAAAATTAGTTATATTGACGAGATTGAAAATTTTAAAAGATAATGCATCGTTTAAGTGTGTTTAACATCAATATACCTAATATAACTTATTTACTTTATTTACAATTTAATAGTATATGTTGTACCGATAATATTTATATTTTATTAAATATTTTTTTCATTCATTAGCATTTTAGCATTTCAGGAACTAATAAAATATAAATGAGGTGCTTTAACTCTGAATAATAAAAATAATATAATATTTAATTTATTTATAAAATATATTTAGTGTATATATAATTTAGTAAAAATATTATAAATATGTAGTATATTCAATAAAAAGTACGTAAATATGTTGAATATTTTTTTCTAAAAAACATAGGTACCATCCATGAAATTATATTTTATTTATTTATTTAGTAGCGGTGCAATTTGCACGGGTATTGCACGGCTACTAATCTAGTATATTTATAATTCAATCCCACCTCTACATGAAAAAAAAAAAAAAAATCGTTCACGTACTACTGCTGGAGTCCTACTACAGTATGTGACCAAGATGAAGATGGGAGGGTCCTCCCCAATCCTTAATACAAAATGGTGAAAAATCTTTCCTAAAACATGTAGGGCGAGTTTTTGACCTAAATCATGTAGAACAAGTTTCTGATATAAAGATGTAATTATTCACAGCTGAAATTATCTTACATCAACATCAAATGGATGTGTATGCACTATATTCATAGACATCCAGAAAACTTTGAATAATTTATAAAGTTTTTAATTTAATTTCCTTGAACTATATATAAAGAGAAAACATATGGAAGATTCGGTGCAGTTTCCATTGGTAACATTAATTTTTAACATTATTGAATTTTTGCACTATATATAGGAATATTTTGGTGCATCATTTAACGGAATTAATATTACATTAGTAAGTTATTTTTTTTGCTTTAAATTAAGATTTAGTTATACCATGAAAAGGAGAGAAATACTAATTAATATTACATTAGTAAGTTATTTTTTATGCTTTAAATTATAATTAGTAAGTTTGATGTCAGTAAACATAAAACTTGACTGTAAAGATAATATAAATAATAATAAAACAAAATCAAGATAAAACCTAAGTTAAAGGTGACAGATTTATATATCCCGTTATATTAACATGATGCTTTACATATCATACTCATGGAAAGAGAAGTTAGCAGAACTGATAAAAACAAAGGCCTGTTGGCATTCTGGAACATCAAATACCAGAACAGCAGTAGTTCTTTTTTACTACTACTGTAGTTTATATTTTTCGTAAAACAACAGAATCCATAATTCAGTCCAATCAAAATCTCATGATTTAAAAGTGTTCACTCACTTCTAGAACTGCATACTGTAACGGAATTAAAAAGAAAACCGGCCATTAATTAAATTGTTACACACTTGCACTGGGAAGTGATGGAAGTAGATTACAGCTAAGTAGCCTCTAACTCTCCCGAATAGACTTCACAACCACCCTTTCTCTCCTTTTTTTTCTTACAATACCACCCATTATATATATATATATATATATATATATCCTTACTATATAACTTCCCCCACACTCTCATTACTAGTCCCTGCAACTCCTTTGCTCATTTATTTTCTTTGCTTAAGAAATTTTAAGTATCCAAGTACTTGTGTACACCCACAGTACTATACGTACATCATATATAAATAAGGTAATGGGGTACGGAAGGCTGGGATCAACTGAGCTGAAGAATCCAGGGGATTTTAATCCAAGTACAAGCAATTCATCCATTACGGTTAACAAAAAATCTTCTAAACTCAAATTTTTGTTAATATTTGCTGTCACGCTTATTGTTGCATCAGGAGTCTCCGTGGGGGTTCTTCTCGGGATTCGAGATAAATCTGATGGAGGATCCCAGGCAGAAATGTCGCATCAGAAGCCGAGCCAGGCTATGTCACGTGCCTGTAGCAAAACTCGTTACCCTGACCTCTGTGTCAATTCACTTCTCGACTTTCCTGGTTCCGTCACTGCTTCCACGTCGGACCTCGTCCACATTTCGGTAAATATGACTCTCCAGCATTTCGGCCGCGCACTCTATACTTCCACCGAGATAAACAACCTCCAGATGGACTCGCTTACACGTGCTGCCTACGAAGATTGCCTCGAACTGCTTGAAGACTCCGTTGACCAGCTCTCCCGCTCGTTGTCCTCTGTCGCGCCTCTACAGAAAAGTAACGGACAGGCTGTAGGGAACAATAACGACGTGCTGACATGGCTCAGCGCGGCTATGACGAACCAGGACACGTGTACGGAGGGTTTTGAGGGCGTGAATAGTAAAGTTAAAAATGACATGGAGGACAGACTGAAAGACTTGTCTGAATTAGTGAGCAACGCGTTGGCAATATTTACCGCCACTAAGAACGACGATTTTAGTGGAATTCCCATTCAAAATCGGAGATTATTAGAGTCCGATACAGTATCGGAAATGGACGAGTTTCCACCTTGGTTGTCAGGGAAAGATAGAAAATTATTAGCCGCACCCGTATCGTCCATACAGGCCGATATTGTGGTGGCGAAAGACGGTTCGGGGACCGTCAAGACGATCGTGGAGGCAATCAAGAAAGTGCCGGAACATAGTAATCGACGTACCGTTATATACGTGAAAGCTGGAAAGTAAGTACAACACTCTAAATATAAATCTACTTAAGTGAGTATTGTTGAGTATCAAACTCTCGACAGTTACAATAATTTAAGTGAGTATTGTTGAGTATCAAACTCTCAACATTTTATTGTTACTTTTAGTAAAAATTATATTCACTAACATTCGGGAATTACATGAAGGTACGAAGAGGATAATATTAAGGTGGGGAGGAAGAAAATAAATGTGATGTTCATAGGTGACGGGAAGGGCAAAACAGTAATAACAGGAGGAAAAAGCGTAGGTGACAGTGTTACAACATTCCATACCGCTTCTTTCGGTAAATATTCTCTGGCCTTTTGATTAAATTGGTGCTTTCACTGTCTGTGTCCTGGTAGGTAAGTAGACAGTAGAGTTTAAGCTATGCAAAAAGTAAGTACATGTGGCGCCACAGATACGGACAGACAAGTAGCAGCTTCTAAAGTAGACTATTTTGTATGGCTGTCTAACGATGTCGTCACAGTCACAGTCCTCTAATCTTGTTTGAAATCATGCTATAATAAGTCATTTGTTAAATCAAAGTATCCAGGTATATTTTATTCGTTAAACTGAAATTTTATACGTCACTTACGACAAGTATATGTCTGATTACGAAATAAGGGTCATTAACCTATTGATTAGTTATGAATTTAACGAGGGAGGTAGTCATTGGCGTAAACCCTTTTCAGAGGACCACATGATCGTGCTGCTAATAATATACTATTTCTTGAAAGTAGCTATAACGTAAATGGTTGTTTTCAATTTAAATATTCAGTTGGTTCGTTAGTTATCGGATGAGAAAATGTAAAAAGAGTCATCTATCCGCATACAGGGACCAATCATAACCCCCAAAGACCCCCATCCCATGAGATACATTTTCTTTTGATAATTATTGGTTTGAAAACTATTAACACTTTTTCTTTTTCTTTTTTTTTGTTATGAGAATATACGACGATAATATATTATAATATATAAATACGACAAGAAAATATATTATATTATAATATATGTTTGTTGAAGATCGTATCTCCGGAATCACGAAAAATAAAGATAATAAAACCTAAAGAATATTATCACTTTAATTTGACAATTCAGAATGATTAACAGAAATTTGGTGATTTAATTTCAAACATTGTGTAAATTTTTATTATGCAATAATTATGTGACCGGATGTTGACACATGCATGCATCGGATGCCTAAATCATTGAAATTGTGAAATTTCTGTTTGGCAATATGAATATTGAGTAGCACTAGCACACTCATATTTAGTCTATCTTTATGTGTTAATTTATTGAGCATGTTTCTCCTTGTGCTAGTTGGTGTTCATGGAATAATTTGTGCTCCACATCAAAAGTCGTTTATAAACGACTAAATGCACCAAGACAAAAAAAATAAACTCTAGGTTTTGGAATAATTATACTATACATACACTGATTGGCCCCCTGTTTTTTTTACTTGCCTGTTACTATTACATTCCATTTACAGTAGTAGTACCACACTTTTGTTCTTTTGCATTTGTTTCATCATAATCAGTATTAGCCGAGCCACAAGTCCTGTGATTCCTGTCCACTTGATATTTCACTTTTAGTTTATTGAATTCGCAGTACCATACGGAATAAGACAGCCTTAACAAACAAGTATTCCTAGACTTTTCTTATATATATATTCTATCAAATTTGAGCCACTAGCTAGATGATTGACGACGACTAATAGAGGAATTTGTTCTACAGCGGCCACGGGTGCTGGTTTTATTGCAAGGGACATATCATTTGACAACTATGCTGGAGCAGGAAAGCATCAGGCTGTGGCTCTTCGTGTCGGAGCAGATCACGGTGTTGTTTACAGGTGTAGCATTGTCGGATACCAAGATACATTATACGTACATTCTAACCGACAATTCTATCGAGAATGTGATATTTATGGAACGGTGGACTTCATATTCGGAAATGCAGCTGTAGTGTTTCAGAGTTGTAACATCTACGCTCGCAAGCCAATGCCTGGTCAGAAAAACACAATTACTGCCCAAAATCGAAAAGATCCTAATCAGAACACTGGTATCTCAATCCATGCTTGTAAAATTTTAGCAACAGCGGATCTGGAGGCATCCAAAGGTAGCTTCCCTACGTTTTTAGGAAGGCCTTGGAAATTATATTCTCGAACAGTTTACATGATGTCGAACATGGGTGATCATATTCATCCTAGAGGATGGCTCGAGTGGAATGGAAATTTCGCGCTTGACACATTGTATTATGGCGAATACATGAATTCTGGTCCAGGAGGGGCGGTTGGACAACGCGTAAAGTGGCCTGGTTATCGGGTTATCACATCACCGGTTGAAGCGGGGAGGTTCACGGTCGGACAATTTATATTCGGATCCTCATGGTTACCTGCAACAGGGGTGGCTTTCGTGTCAGGTTTACAAGTTTAAAGTGTGATTCTGGGTGCTGCTACAGAAATTGGAAGCTTATAATTTTATGTTTTCTTTATATTTGTGTATGATATGAAGTTATATTAATTGTAAATTTCCTTCATCTTTTGTTTATCTTCCGAATGTAATAATTAGTCCAGTCAGTCAAACGGCATTCTGACTCGAACAAAAATATACAGCAATCATAGCGGTATTGGTGTTTATTGTTTAGATTAGGACAATGCTATACTTAAATAATTCAATTGTGAATAAAAAATTTGTTTGTGGGAAGTTCTAGTATTGCACAGGATCAAATTGAAGTAGAAAAACATTGGAGTCAAATCATCTTAGGTTTTCTGATTTGCTCTGCATGTCAAAAGTCAAGAATGATATAGTCACTTAAAAAAAAAGTAGATTATTGGCCAGCATTCAGTTTATTGGGTCCAAAAATAGTTGGGCCATAATGACAGGTCCAACAAACGGGTTGGTTCAACTACTTAAATAGCATTTCACAAATTGTGTTAGTGTGATATAATTACTTCAAACTAGTGTCTGTGTTTCTATTATGATTGATCTGAATTCAATTTTGACAATGCAATTTAAGAGCAAGTACGAAGGTTGTGCTAAAGCGGATGTTGAAGTAGGTGCTTCTGTTAAAATAATAATTAATTTTAATGGGATGCTAGATTTGGAGTAATTTTAGCATAGTTTCCAAATGTAGTTCATATTTACCAAATGCAGTTTGCTAAAATTACAATGGTGTCACTTGACTATTTAATGTGCATGAGTTTTCTATGCACCTTGATTTTTGAGTGTTTAACACGTAATCATGCAGGTGATTACAATTTCACACTTACTTCAATGATTATTAAAATTTGTGTATATGGATAGATAGAATTTTAGCATCTTATTCAAAATTTTCAAATTTAATTATAACAAAAAAG
>PHNY01263120.1:18375-30073 GCA_003724115.2 Anethum foeniculum
TTTTCGAAGGACAAGCCTTTAGTAAAGGCCTCCATTGACTTCAAGATAATGGAATGTCTTGACTTCTAAATCTTATTTATGCAACAACAAATATATATCCTATACTAGACAGGAAAATAGAAAATGTATATGCTTGTCAATTTATTGAAAAAATCACAAATTCATGCTGATTCATTTTAAAGCTCAAAATTTTTGGTGCACATATTTTAAAAGTCACTCATCAACGTCATTATTTTTAATTTACTTTTAACTCGATAATTTCTAGATTGGTCTTTCCCTTGCTTCAATTTTTGTCTTTTTTTGGCCTAGTCATTGTTGAGTAAATTCCTAACTTACAATATCTAGACCATTCTTTGCTTTGAATTAACCATGATCTTATTTTTTTTAATTATATAATTTTATTTGATATGTGGTATATGTTCATGTACGAAGTTAGGCATCAAAATGAACGGGTATAATCCAAGTAAAAGATACTCTTTTTCTTAAGACTAAATCTTGACGTACATCCTTATTCACTACAAACTCACTTTCATTTTTTTACGATGACACTTATATCTCAATTATCAGTAGAAGAAAAATGTTAATAGACATCATATGTTAGACATTTGCTCGTGCCACTGATGTAAAAAATAACATTAACAACGTCCCATTAAAAACCCGATGTCTTTCTATTTTTAGGACATAATATATTTATTAAACGATGTCTAAAGTTCCGTTTAACAATTTCAGTGCGCGACATCTCCAATATGTTTCCTCCCTTAGTGAAATTATCCCCTCCCTTAACCAAATTAAACTCCCTCCCTTTACAACTTGTAACCAACACATGTTGACCCCCCTTTGACCCCTCTTTTTCTTACACAAACCGATAAAAATCAAAATCAAAACTAAACTTAAAAACTAAAAACTAATTTCACTCACTCAAACACACTCAAACCCTCTCAAACCCTAACCTCTCTTGACTCAAACCTCTCGGCTCAAACCCTAACCTCTTTCGCCTCTCTCTCGTAAGAACCCTAATCTCTCTCGCCTCTCTCTCGCAAGAACAAAGCTCCAGTCTCACCTCCAGTCTCACATCGCACGGCTCTCTCTCCAGTCTCAACTCCAGTCTCTCTGAGAAGCTCAAATCCGGTCTCTCTCTCAATGATCAACTCGGTCTCTCTCTCAAAGCTCAACTCCGGTCTACATTGGTATGCTCATGTCTTCTCTGTGCTCAACTCTCTCTCGTCTTCTCTGTGCTCTTTTTTCTCTCCTCATTTTTCAATTCGAAACCCTAGTTTATAAAGTTGGGAGTTATTGAAAATTGAAACTCTAATTTGTTAATTGGGGGTTTATCTGTTATTCGTTATTGTTATTTGTCTTATGAGGCTCCTTAGTTTGATTTTTTTAGGAATATTTGAAACTGTAATATGTTTGGGCTGTTGATATGGTTATAATATTTAAGATGCTTTGGATTTTTGTCAGTTTGTTAGTTGTGGTTAGTTTGATTTTTGTTAGTTTGATTTGTGTGGGCTGTTGTATGGTATATGGTTGTTTGTTATGATTTTTGTATTGTTATATGATTTTTGTATTTTTGTTATTTGATTATATATCACTTTGTTGTGGTTGTTTAAGATAGTTTTGATTATATGTGTTATTTTTTTCTGTTCTAAATGTAATTAGAGGTGTCAATTGTCCAAATGAAGTAGATATAGATTAGTTTTATGGTTGTGGCTATCTAGGATAATTACGATTATATCTTATAATTTACAGAAAGTGTCTAGTTACATTTATGTACTAGCACATTAGGCAGTTGTAATTGAACATGTCGACATGAATTTGTTGATTTAGAATAAATAAGCACAAATAAACTATAACTTCTTTCCTAATTTAGTAATGCAGAATTATCAATTTTGGCATGAAAATGGTACAATATATGTGCATAGGATTATGATTAGTCCTATATATGTATAATTTTTAGTATGAAAATAATGGTACGATAAAATAGTGATAGGTGACAATACATAATACTTAGTCATAAAATCGCTACTAAGTTTTCATTCTAAAAGCCGATAGAGATTGTTTAGAATATGAAATTGGTGTCAAAAACTTCTTGATCTTTGCTGAGGAAAATACTAAAAACCCTAAGAAAATCCCTTGCCCCTGTCCACGCTGCTCTAACTTCAAAAAATATTCCGTCAACCTAATCAAGGGTCATCTATATGAATCTGGTTTCAGTTTAGGATATGTGGATTGGATTTGGCATGGTGAAGAGTGTCGTAATAGTACCAAGTCATTTATTGGTAGTTCATGTCCTCCAAAAAATCCTTTAAGAGGTTTGTTGCCAATGCGGAACAACCTCTTTATGAGGGTAGTGAGTGCACTAAAGTAGAGTCGGTCTTGAAATTACATAATTGGAAGGCTCAGTTTGGAGTTAGTGATAAGGCCTTCACTGATCTTCTTGAATGTATAGACTCTTTCCTACCTAAAGAAAATGTGCTTCCAATAATATATATGAATCGAAAAAAACCTTGACTGATTTAGGACCGGAGTACATTAAAATCCACGCATGTCCAAATGACTGCCTCTTATACAAGGGTCCAACTGCTGAGTCTTTATCAGAGTGTCCCAAATGTCATCTTTCTCCTTGGAAAATTGGGAAAGATGGTAAAGTTAGGGTGAATGTGTCAGCCAAAGTTATGTGGTATTTTCCGATAATCCCAAGATTTTAAACGACTTTTTAAATCTGCTTCTACCGCTAAGCTAATGAGCTGGCATTCGGATAATCAATTTAAAGATGGAAATATGTGTCATCCATTTGATTCCCCTTCTTGGAGAAATGTAGGCTGTAGGTGGCATGAGTTTAAAAGTGAAGCTAGAAATATATGGTTAGGATTAGCGGCCGATGGTATAAATCCACACAACAATGGATTAAACAATCGGTACAGCTACTGGCCAGTTATGTTAGTAAATTATAATCTTCCTCTATGGTTATCCATGAAGAGGAAGTTTATAATATTGTCAATATTGATTTATGGCCTACACGAGCCTGGCAATGATATGGATGTATACCTACAGCCGATGATCGATGATTTGGAAAAATTGTGGGAGGAAGGGGAACCTAATGTGTATGATGAACATACCAAATCTTTCTTCACCTTAAAGGCTGTTTTAATGTGGACTATAAATGACTTCCTGGGGTACGCAAATTTGTCGAGCTGCATAAATAAGGGTTACAAGGTGTGTCCAATCTATGGTGATCATACACAAGTTAAATATTTAAATTAGAGTAGGAAAATGTGCTACCAAGGACATCGTTGGTATTTAGATCGTCATCATGCTTATAGGAGGCAGAGGGCAGCGTTCGATGGAGCACAAGATTTTGGTGAAGCACCTGAACCACTTAGCGGAGAAGAGGTGTTAATGCAGCAACAACAACTTCAATTTAGTTTTGGGAAGGGGAGAAAGTGAAAAAAGGTGGAGTATGCATGGAAGAAGCCATCAATTTTTTTTGAATTAGAATATTGGAAGTTTCACCATGTTCGTCATGGTTTAGATGTTATGAACATTGAGAAGAATGTGTGCGATAATACAATTAGGACATTGTTTAATATGAAAGACTAAGGACAACACTACCTCTCATCTTGATATGGTCAAGATGGGTGTGCGGCCTGATTCAGTTCCTGAAATAGGTGAAAAGAGGACCTACTTACCTCCTGCCCCTTTTACTTTATCCAAAAAAGAAAAATAAATGATGAAATCATTATCCAACATGAAACTACCATATGGACATGCATTGAATATCCGAAATTGTATATCCATGATTGATCTGAAGTTGTATGGCCTGAAGTCACATGACTGACATATCCTCCTCCAACAGTTACTACCAGTTTGTATTCTTTAATGATAGGGTTAGTATCATAAGATTATGTTTTTTCTTCAACACTTTGTGTAACAAAGTCGTAGATGTGTCGAAATTGAGTAAACTCCAATCTGATGTGATTTTAACCTTGTGCGAATTAGAAAAAAATATTCCCTCCTTCATTTTTTGATATTATGGTACATCTTACAGTCCATTTAGTAAGGGAATTACGTTTATGTGGACAGGTTTTTTATGGGTGGATGTTTCCATTTGAACGATTTAATAAGAATTTGAAGAGTTATGTACGAAACAGATTTTATCCCGAAGGTTTTATAGCTGAAGGCTATTTGAAAAAAGAATCAGTTGAATTTTTCTTGGGTTTTTTTAGCGAGAGTAGCAGAACTGCAGGTCTTGAGAAAGACGAAAACAAACTTTCCGATCCAGGTGGTGGTGTGACAATCAAGTCTGTCGAGGAAAAAGAAAGAGATGAGGCACATCTCACAGTCATTCATATAATTCTGAAGTGGAACCATTTGTTAAGTAAGTAAAATAAAATTAATATATTTTTATATATGGTACTAGTTAGTGTCATGTGCGTATTCTTATGTAATTAAATTATCATTAGGCTGCCTAAGGAATATTTGGAAAAAATTAACCAAGGGAAAAAGAAGAGTATACGATGGCTTTTGGGAGAGCACAATCGCGATTTTGCAGATTGGTTTCAACAAAAAGTAGGTTTATATCCTCTTCCTGGTGTTACTATTTTCTGCAAGTCATGCTTTTAATTGAAATCAACTTATATGCATTCTAACTTTATGCGTAGGTAAGTACAGAAATAAGGGATAATCCGCAAGTCGTTTCTCAAATAATAAGATGGTTGGCAGGAAAACCTTGATTTTCAGTGTTGACTTATGAAGGATATATTGTCAAGGGAGTTAGATACCACAAAAAGACCGATATAATACTAGGGTAGTTCAGAATAGTGGTGTGTCATTAGTTTCCAGGACAGTCCAGGTCTCGAGTGCTAAGGATTTAAATCCTATAGAAAGTGACTTAACATTCTATGGGATTATAGAAGAAATATGGTAGTTAGATTACCACGCATTTAAGGCTCTCTTATTTTTGTGTACATGGGCAGCCAATGACAGAGGCATCTGGTCTGATGACCTTGGGTTTACACTCGTGAACTTCAATCGACCTGGACACAAAAAAGACAAATTTGTTTCTGTTGACCAAGTCAATCAAGTCTTTTCTGTTGAGGATCCATGTGATGCTAATTGGCCGATTGTGTTATCATCAACAACATGAGATTATCATGATGTTTACAATGAAGATGCTCCAGAAGGAACCTCCTGGAACCCTCCCCCATTCTGTTCTGTGATACCTATATATGACCCTACTAGTAGTGATGATGATGCAAGTGTGACCAATAAAAGACAAAATATAGAGGGGATTTGGTTGAAAAAGTTATATGTGCTAGCTATTCTGTTTGAATTGTAACCTGAATTGTTTAACTTTAATTGTTTAAATTGTAACCTGAATTGTATCTTATGTTTATATATGATCTGCTTGTAATAGTTTGAATTTTTAGTGAACTTTCATTACATTTTCATTTTGCTTGTAAAACTTGTGAATTATATTTTCTCTGAATTTCTTGTATATGATCATTTTGCTTCTAATTGTTTACTTATTCATTTATTGTACTTGTACTAATTGTTTGTAAATCACAAATTGTGTCCAGATTGAACGAAGACGATAGCAGTGGCACCTAAAAAGCAACAGAAGACACAAAATGGAAGATTCAGGCAACGTTAGTCGTGGAAGTAAGAAACTTGAAATGGAGGTCAGAGTATCGGAAGCTCATGACAATGATGAAGCGAATGATAATCATGAAGCTCAACAACAGGAGTTGGAGAATCCCACAGTTACCACAAATGATACCACTGTAAGAAAATCTGGCCCGTTGCCAAGGACTACAGTTCCAATCGATATTGCTAGCTGGCATGTTGTAGATCCTGAATTGAAATCAAAGATTTTGCTTGAGATTCAAGTACTCTACAACTTCTTCATTTTAAAATTTTAATTCAATTTCTTGATGTTAACATGTTCTGTTAATTGCTTGATATTTATTTCCTTGTGTTTTTTGTAGTCAACATTGAAAGTTGGTCCACATTGTGAGGACATTGTACTGAAGTATGCTGGCTCTAAATGGCGGCAATTTAAAACTGATTTGACAAGGAAGTATGTCATGCCGTATCTTGGAGACAAGAAAATACAGAGTAAGCCACCAAAAAGATATTCTTATGGTAGGAAGTCAACCTGGAGAAGATTTGTGAAACAGAGGACTGGTCCGAATTTGATGGTATATATAATTTTATTTTTAATTTTGTAATTCAATAGCCTTGTTCATTTTTAACTGTTAATTTTGCACTTATATGACATTTACTTTTACATTTTGGTTTTAATTAGGAAATTTATAAGGCACATGGCAAAAGGCTTTCCAAGAGAAAGTATCATCACCGGCTGTCGATAAAGGGTTATATTGGTCTAAAAGAATAGGAAGTAAAAATATATTTAATATGTGCTATCTTATTCAGAAACTTATATGATATTTATGTTTTGCTTCATTTTGAACAGATCAAAAAAGGAAGGTCGGAGCCGGAAGTAGAACCTGATAGAGCGATTTTTTGAAAGAAGGCTCCTAAGCGAAAAAAATGGCGAAGAGGTCGAAGATGTCGATGAAGAATCGGCTGTTGTTTGCGATAAAATTGCAAGTTAATGATACAATTTTAATTGAAATATTATGTATATGATTTAGTGTTTTTTTTTGAAATCATGTGATTTAGTGTTTTAATACGAGTATTGTAATTTGTGGATTACTGGTATTAGTAATTAAAATTGTTTGTAAATTATTTGTAAATTGTCCAATATGCATACAAGCTTTTACTTTAATTAGTAATTAAAATTGTTTGTAAATTGTTTGTAAATTAGTAATGAAACTTGACATAGCTGTCGTGGATCTAGATTTGAGGAACTTAGCAAAGCGTGACTTCGAAATTTATATAGTCCAGTAAAATTATAATGGAAGTTAAAGAAAAAATCATCCGATATATTCATATCTGATAGTCAAGATGGTGGCAGTGATAGCAGAATTGTCGGTTTTGCTTCTGGTCTAAATGTAGATGTAGAAAATTGTTTGTAAATTGTTGTTTTGCCAATTGTTTGTATTTGTGATCAACTGGTCCTTGCCATGGTCCAAAAAATTCTCATATTTTTTAATATCAATCTACAGGATGCTTTGTTTGAAAAAAAGAAAAAGGTGAAATACAGTTCTCCGGAGGTGAATATGTATTGACTACAACTTTGGAGAGTCGTGAGCACTCGGGAAGGGTCCGGGCTGTTGGAGGGTATGTAACTCCAAAACAATACTTTAAGCTGCCGCGAGAGAAAAACATTCGAATCACGAAGGAGGAGTTAATGGTGTGTGATCAACAAAGGGATGAAAAGTTCGATAAAAGGATGCAGGCTCTTGAGGAAGAGATTGCTCAGCTGAAAGTAATGATCACAAATGGAGTTGCTCTTCACTCCCCAATGCAGTCTGAAAAGGCAAGTTACCAGCCAGAAAATAAATTTGTTCTGGATCATGATGAAGATGAGGAATGTGTTCCTATAGATGCGCGTCCTAAGCCTACACCTACTGCAACCAGGGTAAATGAACCATAATGTAGTATTTTATTTATTCATAGATTTTTATTGATACTTATTCTGTTATTTACGTATTTTAGGGGCCGAGAGCTTGTGAGCTATCCGTCGAGAGGATTCAAAACAAGGTTGCCTTTTGTATGGTGTATCCTAGCAAGGATAGACAACAAGTCCAGGGAATTGATATACCAATTGGACATAAGTGTGTCTCTGTTCATGGCATCATCCAGGTAGATGCCTTGCTTCCAGGGCCAGTATGTGATGAACTGTGTGATGAACTGGTGACTGTGCGTGATGCACTTGGCTCATCTTACCACGGCCTGAGGAATTAATCAGCTACCCCACTCCAATAGTAAGTGTATAATATAATATGTTGGCTCAATTTTCGAATAAAAAGATGCTTGTAAGGATATTACATATATAATATGTGTTAACATTTTTTGATGATTTTATTATCAACAGATTAAGAAAAAAGAAAGGACACGGCCAATTGCAGATAAAAGTAATAAAATGGAGGATCTGTAGAAATTTAAGTCACAGTTCATTGAAGCGAAGCCAAGTAAAAAAGTACCAAAAGGCTTTAGCCTATTGTATGAACATGCAACTACATGGATGAAAATAGTTGGGGTTTCAATACAGATCAGATGCAATTCAGATGATTTTGGCCACGAAAAGACTATTTATCTGTTACATGAGAATATTTTGTCGTTGTTGGACTTTGAAATGTTAAGGCAAGCTGTAATTGCAGCTTACATGATGTAAGTTTCATTTTTTTTTTTACATTTTTAGCTGACATGATGCAGTTGTAATTTCTTGTTCTAATGTTAGCTACTCTCTTTGTTGATCCGAGATCCACGTTTTACTTGAATGCTGAGTTCAAAACATACATTGTCAATCGGTTGAAAGAAAGTAACCCGGATCGACTGTTCTTTTTGCCACATAATCAGAAGTAAGTTATCTACACATGTCTTTTTGAAATTGTACAAACAATAGAATATGTCATGTGTTAAATCTGTTTTTGCAATGTTTTGTTAATGAAACCAGTATGCACTAGATTTTGGCAATCATTTGGGAAGGTGAAATCTATTTTCTCAACCCACTACCTCATCCAACACAGTTTTCACAGCTAGAAAAGGCATTATCAAGGTATTTTATATTTTTTTTTTCTGCATTTTGTCAAATCTGCTTAATTCAGCATTTTTCTGCACTTGTCTATTTTTTTTAATTGCAGGGCGGTGAAAAACTTATAATTCTAAAATTGGGAGGGGCAACAAGCAGCCAGCCACGGCAAAGTTTTTGAAAGTTTCTGAGTGTAAGTGTTTACACTTTCTCATTATACTTAGAGTAATAATTAGTTTGGTTGAGGTGTAATTCTAATTTTTTGCTGATTGGGATCGCCCAAACAACCTGGAGGCCATGAATGCGCTTACGTAGTCATGCGCTACATAAAAGAAATTATCAGTGATACGAGACTAAATTTTTCTACAATGGTGTGCATATTTTTTTCCTCACTTACCTTTTAAATTATAAAGGTCCAGTAGTCAGTTTAATTGATTTGTGTTTCCTTCTTTTGTTTCAGTGGTTTTCCAAGACTCGAGCATCTTACAACGAAGCCCAGCTTGATGAAGTACACATTCAGGCTCTCCAATGTATCCAATAGCAAATCTGAGCAGTTTAGTGTTTGGTAAATGCTAACATTTTGGTATATATGCAACCTAAGTTCTGATGTAGAAATTAGTAGTTAATTATTATTTGGTACTTTGTTGTGGTTATGGGTTGATAGATGTGTTAGTTGGTAAAAACGTTATCTAGTAATTGGTTTTGCGGATGATGATGGTGTATGTTGGTTGTATATTGTGAATTTGGTGTAAATTACAATTTTAATATATGGCTCGATGTCCACAAATGGACCTTTTCAAATTTTGTTTGTATTTGTGAAGACATTAGTTTTTTTCAATGTGCCTTATAAATCAATGTCTAATGGTAAAAAATACATCACATTTTCAACAAATACTGATGTCCTAAAGTAAGATAGATATCAAAATTATCGGCCAAAAACTGATGTCAAAAAAACAAATTATCGAAGGCTTAAATGTACATAGACATTAGTTTTTATAAGTTAAAACTCATGTCTAAAATAACAAAAGACATCACCCACAGCTGATGTCTAATGATAATATATATATTAGTTTTCTTTTACAAAAACCGATATCGTACATAATATAGATATCACTCTAAAACGATGTCTATCAGTAACATATACATTAGTTTCATTTTTAAAAAAGCGATGTCTGTAGGATAATAGACATCGCCTTTAGCCGATGTCTATAAGGTAATTTTATATCGGTTTCGATTTCTATAAAAATGATGTCCAAAATGAGCATTGACATCGCGTTTAGGTGATGTCTATTATTCAATAAAAATCATTTTTTTTTAAATTACCGATGTCTAAGATATAAATACTTAGTGTAGGTATATGTTCAAAGGCATTAAATACATGTAAATATGGTATAAAATTAATTGTTTGTGGTATATTTTAGAAATTAAGGTATCATGTACATCACTTTTTAAGTTAAAAGTGATGTGTAATTTCGTAAAGACGTCGGTTTATGGTCGATGTCTAGAATAGACATCCCGAAATAGATTTATAACATCCAAGNAAATGTATACCGGATTCAACAACCCACCACAGGTTAGTCCGAAAAAAGCTAGCTATTTGGTATACATTAGTTGTTGACTTGTCCTTATAAAGGTCCCAGTCACTCTTATTCTTATCGATATAGGATGTTACAAACACCCCCTCTTATAAGGTTGACGTCCTCGTCGAGCCCAAAAACACACACATACGGAACCCGGGCAGTGCCTCGGCACTTCCTTCCGGGCAGAGTTCTGATACCATTTATAACATCCAGGCCCATAACCGAATGTATAACGGACTCAACAACCCACCACAGGTTAGTCCAAAAAAGCTAGCGATTTGGTATACATTAGTTATTGACTTGTCCTTATGAAGGTCCCAAACACTCGTATTCTTATCGATATGGAATGTTACAAAAAACTGATATCAATTAACATTTGTAGTGTATCCAATTATAGAAATGAAAGGAAGATGATTTCAGCTAAATATGTTAAATCTATGGGAAGATATGCAAGATGAAGAGAATGAGACTTTTGCTTAAATATACTTTTATCTATTCTAGGTACATCATGTTGACTACTAGATTTGACAAATAGATGTCAAGACGTCTAACATGTTGTTTGTAAGCTTAAGAAGCCCATTTATAGACTTAAGCATGCCTCAAGATATTGAAATATTTATTTTGATCTGACCATTCAGTCTTATAAATTTGATCAATGTCCAAGCTAATTGTGTATACACCAATAATGGTATTTATTGTGTTATATGTGAATGATAGCTATCTCATAGGTAAGAATGTGAAGATGTTATCCTCTGGTCAACATATATATGGTTGTCCTTTAAAATCAAGGACCTGGGTAAAACAATATACACCAATCAAAGTAATAATAGTATTTACTAAATATATTAAATACTAATTACATAATAAGTAAAAAATGACATACTGTTACCATAAAATTTTTTAAGTAACTATAATTAAACCTTAATACATTAATAAAATTAAGTTAAAAATATATTATTTTATTGTATTTCAACTTGAGTTTTTGTAAATCTTTGTTTTATTTATTATCTTATATTAAGATTACAAAATAGCATAAAAAGATGCATTTCTTTGAATTTTTTTATTAAAATACTTCAAACTCTTAAATTCTATTACTAATTTTTAAAAATAATGAAAGATATTTATGCATTTAAAGAACTATTAACAAAAAGAAAAAATGTTTACACAATGAAAAGAGGATGTGACTATAGCCTTCCCTTTTTTAAATCATTTTTACTGTCTTTTTTACTAAAATCATTTCTACGTAATGTTAATTGTTGGTAAATTTTAAAAACGTTGTTTAGAAAATTTAAGGAAGAAAAGAAGAAAAAAAACCATCACATTGATTACATCTAAAACCTAAGATAATTTAACTATTTAACCGAGTTAATGGAAGTTTTATTTTCTTTTCTTCTTATTTTCCACCTAATTTCTCTCCTTTTAAGAAAGAGTTTTTATGTTTACTTTATATATATATATA
>PHNY01263127.1:0-18767 GCA_003724115.2 Anethum foeniculum
ATAAGGTACCATTTCATTAGGGAACATGCTGCAAATGGTACTATAGCAGTCACTTATGTTCCAACTCAGAAGCAACTGGCTGACATATTTACTAAACCACTAAATGAAGCTAATTTTAACATATTAGTGAGTGAGATTGGAATGCTCAATCCTTCATTTAGTAGTTCTAAGTAATTATGTTAGTCAATTATTGAAACAGTAACCTTTACTATGTTCAAATGTTCTATTTGTATTAAAGTGAAAGGTAACTGAGATATGATTTATAAATATTTCAGTGTTTAACTGCATATTTCTTAAATCATATTGTATTTGCAAACTGTGATCTTTTAAGACATCTCAACATAGGTGTTTTAGGAGTTCATTGTATAGTTCAAAGAAACAGACTTATATCGCAAACTGTTCATTATATTGAGACTTTGCGGTATAGTTCATTTTATGACTTCACGACATAAAATGAACTTATCGACAAGTCTTAAATTTTGTGACAGAATTTCAAATTTTATTTTAGAATTATTAATATAAGTCTAACATTGCGAATTCTTGAAATTCAATTTTGAGAGTTCTCGACATTGCAGCATATTGCAAAGTCCCATAATTCATTTTCAGACTATGCGACATAGTTCACCTCCTGACTACGCGATATGATTCAAACTGAGACATTGTGGTATTATTTAAATAATTTATCGTTACAGTTAATTCTTTTGACTAATCGATATTTTATTTAAACTGTGCATACTTATCTTATAATGTTTCAGCCATTTGACTACTGATGAAATTGTCAAGAAAAGATTGAGAAGTTTTTGCAGGATTGTGAAATTATTGTAAAATCTGGAATGAAGAATTGTGAAGTGAAAATTTGTGGAAGAGATCTTTCTGAGATTCGCTAAAGAATATTTCAAAAATATTATGCTCAGATAAGTTTCTTCTTTACTATACACTTTCACTTAGTTGCAATGATGGTGTTTGGAGTATGTGAGATTACTTGCCTTGATTAATGTGACTGCTTGCTATATGTGCATATATTATCTTGGTTTGTGTGCATTAATCTTTGTATGTAATATTTCTCAATATTCTAAGTGACTTTAGTTGATTAATTTTCACTCGGGTTTTTGATTTTACGCGCCTTCTAAATAAAAATCAAATTCTTTTTCTCTTAAACCAACCGGTGTCTCTTAGTCTTCTGTGTTTCTTCATATTTCTTCATCTATTTAAACACTCATCAGATACAACTTCATCTTTAATTCTAAACCCTTTTTATTCTCAACAATCCTCTCTCAAACCCTCTTTTTTTCAAATGGCGGTTCAGATCAATTATTAAACATTCCAGATTCGAGTAAACGACAGAAATACCAAAGCATATCAGGCAATCCTTTTGCCATGAGTTGGATTTGGAACTTTTATTCCTGGAAATGAAATACATGTTCCATCTAGAGGCAGAGAAAGAAAGAGAAAGGCAAATGTTGATCACACAGGAGCGCATCATCAGACTAGCTATCCTGTTCGAAGCCAACATGAATGAGGAAAGAGAAGAAAAGAAGTCATCTTAGTTTAGGATTCTCTTTAAGTCTAAGATGTTTCTTGTAATAAAAAGATTTCTTTTGTTCTGTATTTCCATATCTTTCAATGAAAATCCTTCTATTGGTATTATATGTTCAAATGACTTCTTACATGAATGTTTGCTTATGTACTCATATAGTCAATGATCTAATGAGTTCTTAATCTTCCTTATGTGAAAATCATTCCATGTAAACAAGGTCATTAAATGAACTGTGTGATTAAATTATGATATGTGAAGATTTCTCTGGTTATCTAAAGTATAACAAAGACTTATGTTTAACTGATTAGCTTATAATCTTATTTAAAACATTTAGTTAAAGGAAGCTCATAAAATACTACTTTTGGTTCAGGTTAAGTAAATATTAATGTCATGATCAAATATGCTCAACACTGAACTGAAGTATGTTGCTTATTTAACTAATTTGTTTGGACTAAAATTCTATATAAGCAGGTGACAATTCAGGTCAACTATCAGTTACATATAGTCTGGTGCTTAAATTCTGAAATCTCTATTGGCAAGACAAATAGTGAGAATTAATAATTAATCAGAGTTTAATTTACTGAATGTTTTCACAAAATTAAACTCTGATAAAAATTATTAAGGCTCATTAATTTGCAGCTCAAGTTTAAACTTTAGAAAAATTGTTATCTTGTTACTCTGGTAACAGACAACAACCTCCCACACTTTGTGGTTCTGGGAAGATATGTGACTTGACCTTGGAGGACAATAAAGGTATCCCACAAGTCACTAACCAAATCTTTGAAACTCTCTTTAACCACATTTTCCTAAACAGAGAAGTTTTGAACTAGAAATCTAGAGCCAAATGAGAAGAGTGAAATAAATGAAACTCTCCCTGCATTAGAAATCTTAACCAAACCTTTGTGAGAGAAACATTGATTGTCTATTAAAAGACAACAATAAAACACAACCGTCTAATTCAAAGTTCATAAACTCACTTCATGATCTTTAACTAAGGAGTAAGCAAAGGAAATCTTGAGAGAACATATAAGCAAGGCTAAGTTAAAATCACTTGAATTTTCTTCTACTTCTAGAAGAAAATGCCAAAAATCTTTTTAACTAAACTCATCTTTCTCTCATATCTTAAATTCTTTGAGATCAAGGAGATCAATTATTGAACTTCTTGTGATTAAATTGGCAATTTTTTTCTATTGCTAAGACAAATTAATCATGTAACATAATGCTTGCATTATGCTTACCAACTCAGAAACCTTATTCAGTTTTGACTAGAGACTACACGCTGAGGTAGTACTTGATGATGTCATTTCAAACTCATGGGTTTCATCACTTTTTAGTGAAGACCATGGGATCATCAGCATATTTTAAGTGCAAGTAGCTCTGCAAAGACTACATATTTTGAGAATGAAACTTTTGAGGGGAAGTCATTCAAATTCACTCCAATTCAAATGGAGATTTAGTTTTACACTAAACAACAATCCCTCAAAACTACTCTCTTAGCTACTAGGACAGTAAGTACAACTGTTTTTAATTCATTAAAACAGGAAATCCACTTAGGTGTTGGTCCCTCCTAAAGGGAACCAGAGTTCGAGGATGCTACCTGTGTGAAAGTACATTCAAATCTCCTCTAGTTCACTAGAGCTTCATGAAAGTGAAGAACTCATCCACATAACCACAAGAGGAATTTTCAAATTCTTGAATATTCCTAATTTCTTGTGAGTCAAACTGTTCTTAAAGAATATGAGGTATCACTTAGTGAACCTAACTTGAAATTCTCTTAATCTCTCAAGAGGATTGCCAAAATCAATTTCTCTAAACAGCTACTTCAAAATCTTTTCCAAGCATAATTGGATAACTGTTCTCAAGGAATAACAGGTATCACTCTATGAACCCTTTTTGAAATTCTCTTACCTTTCAAGAGAGTTGCCAAAATTCCAATAATATGAACCGTGTATTCTCAATCCTTCCATTCCTTCAAATCCTAGTGCCCCAAGGCAGTCTGCTAACAAGCCTAAGGGGGAGAATAAAGATAAAATAAGAGCACTATCTTATCTAGGAGAGGGGAGGAAAATAAGAACACTATCTTATCTAAGAGAGGGGGATCAACTTTCAAATCTTATCTAGGAGATGGGAGAACAACTTTCAAAGGGTGTGTTACTTAAATCTGGATCACCTTGGATCTCTATGATTCCTCAAATGAAGAAAGTCAAATTCAAGATGGCAGCTAGAAGAACAAGGAAAACAAAGAAAACTGGAGCTATCACAAATATTGTTGGTCTAGATCTTGCAATCTTAAATGAAGATTATGATCAAAATGCCTTAGGATTTTATGAGAGCTCAAAGGATCTTTGAAGTCAACTTGACTAAAGATCACTTGAAGATTAAGTACATTGATGGGAAAAAAAAGATATGAAGTTAGGAGACGGGAGATACTTCCCCATCTATAATTTGGTAAGAATAAATGCTCTGCTAAACTTTGAGGAAACTGATGAAAGATTTTGGAAGCTAGAAATTGCTAAATTCCTGAAGTTGAAGAGAGAGCAGGAAGCAGAACTGAAGAAGATGGTAGAAGAGAAAAGAATCCAGAAGGAGAGGGAGATGGAAGAGCTTGAAGAGAAAGCAAGACTACTAAAGGAGAAAGGGATGTGCAGAGTCAAATTCAATCCCTATGCAGTAGAGTATAAGAATCCATATGGAGGAAAAATCAAAATCAAAATGAATGTCTTACACTCATACATAGAAATCTATCTGCAAGCAGCAGCTGATGATCTAAAAGATTCACCCCTTATTGAAGAAATGGAAGCCAGGTGTGAAATACTTTTAGCTATTGCTGAAGCTAAAGCAGCAGAAGAAGCCAGAAGAAAGAAAGCATATGATGATCACTGTAAAAATCTTTCAGAATATGAAGCTAAGCTAAGACATGGAAATCTCTTGTAAGCTTTCATTTTCTTTAAGCAGTCAAATTTCTTCTCATTGGTGTAATCTCTGTTTTAGTACTTTTTATGTTTGGTAGGCTTGTTATCAGACATGAAATTGTGCCTAAGGATCTTACTCACAATTTGGGGGAGACTGTTAGGCTCAAGGCATGTCTGAATACCACAATTAACAAGCCTACACATTGTGACTAGGTCACTTTCATAGCCTGGTGATCTTTATCACTAGGATATAGTATAGGTCTCTACTGTACTTGTCTTGTAATCATGTACTTAGTTTTATTCTGATTGCTTAAGTTTCAATAATGAGCTTAGAATGTTTCTAGCAAGTAGAATGTATATACATGTAATCTGAAGGTATTCATTCTGGAAGAAGTTCAAGAATTGTTCATGCAGCAGAGTGAATTACTGAGCATAGATAAGATGAAAAAATTATTCTAAGTCCCCATGTCGAGAAGCCAAAATGAACTATGTCGTGAAATGCTTATAGAACTATGTCGAGAAGTGCTGAGTTCGCAAAGTCAAAATGTCTACATCGTGAAGTCAGTTTATGCTATGTCGCATACTCCTCTCAGCCATACCGAGAAGTCCTCAACATAGTCATACCGCAAAGTCTTCATAATAGTATTCATCAAACTTTGATAGCAAAGTCTGACAGCAAACTCTGATAGTAAAGTATGATCTATACTATGTCGTGAAGTCTTCATACAACAAAGTCTTAAGAGCTATGTCGACATGTCTGGAGAAGAGGAATACTGGAGTTCACGATATCAGTACTTAGCCGTTTAACAAGAAGACAAAAGAAGGTACAAGTCAGAAAGAAAATGGAGACAAATATTGGAGCATCTGTACTGGTCTATGGTCCAACAACAGATGGAAAATCTATAGCACAACTTGGAGAGAAAAAAATGGAAAAGAGAAGGCTAATGGTGGTCCTCATCTGCACAGTGTACTACCTGCAGGCTGTGACAACCGTCACTGCAGAAAAGGGGCAGAAAAAGGGCATCAGTGTAAATTGACTTTGTGCACAAGTTTTGTATAGGTCCTATATATCATGCACATCAAGTCATTAGCCATAAGTGTGTTGGACAAGAGAATATTCATAATTCTTTCTCTGTAAGAAAATAAGAACAGTCAGTTCTCGTTTTGAAGCCGGAATTTTTATTCTGGGAGCTGTAGTATTCGATTTACTTTATACAAAGTATATTGAAATTATTTGTGTGTGTTCTTGATTTTACAATTTCGCGTTTAATCACACACACATCACAGCAAACAGATTTAGAAGAGATCAAAAATCTTGAAACTATCCATTTAGCCCCTGCATAGTTTCTTTGTGTTAACTCATACCCAACAGTGTTGGTTGTGGCGTCCCATGCTCTTGAAGGAATTATTTGTGCTCAAGGATGGAAGTTTGTAGGCTTAGGCTTATTAATGTTGTTGTTGTTTTATAAGCTATGGCTGTGTACAACTTCTTTGTATATTTAAATAATTTTGTTGTTATACTGTTCTCTTATGACATTAGTAGTAGTGCCCTCAGAGGTATACACTGCTTATTTATGTCACCAATTCCTACAAAAAATTATTTTCTTTTATGCTCCATATGCAATTAAAACTCCTACTACTAAAAAATGTCAATAGAAACTGATTATTAGCGGATGCCTAAAACAATTGGGACCGATGCCTTTGTAGGTGTAGGAAAGGTCCCAACATTGTGCACTGATTTGTATATTGTTTTTCCTTTAAGAAACTGATGTGTTAACTGTAATTTAAAAGGAGAAGCTGTTAGTAGCTTTTCTATATTGGTTAAATAAGAGATTTAAAGCAACTTAAACAAATCATTAGTAAGTTATTTATATGCGTTTGCATAGTTTATTATATAAAAACTAATGTATATTACTATATATGTTAGGCGAGCAAGGCTTGCGCCTAGGGCTTAGAGGGCCCAAAATTTTAAATTTTCTTAAGTAAATATATATAAAATTGCATGATATATGCGTCTAGGGCCCATAAACTGATTTCGACTAGGGCAGTGAATCTTAGGGCCAGCTTGGGAGTAAAATGATGTTAAATATTGACATAGAAAAGACAGGACGTAGTGTATAGCATGTATCTACAATGGCTAGATTTATAAAAGCAATGTGAAAAAGTTTTATAGTCATGTGCCTTATTTTAAGAACAGATGTGAAAATATGACGTTAGTAAATGATGTTAAGATGTACAGAATTTAAATATATAAATATAAGTTTCGACATCCGTATTTAGCCATTGTTTACGAGCTTTAACATCACTTTCTGCCAATAATTTTCGATGTTATTTTGTATTTTTTACATTGTTTTTTTTTGTAAATACAAAGAAAAAAACTGATTTATTGCTTATTATAGACATAAGTTTTCTATAAATACAAATAATTTAACTAATATTTTTGCTTATTATAGACGTGGGTTTTTATTACAGATAGGACGTTAAATTGTAGTATCTTGCCTTCTTATGCACATCAATATATGCTATTGATATCTAGATTTAGTATTTACATTTAGTGCTCACACCATACAAATTAATATTTACTATTTACTTATTTTAATGTCTATTTGCTTTAAACATATTCTTCTTATTAAATATATCACTATTTTAACTTATAAAAGAATTTAATACATTAATTATATATTTAGGAAAATATTAAATTTATTATAATATAAAAATTACAACATATAAATATAAATAACTTACATAAAAAAATATAAAGCTAACCAGTGATATAAGAAAAATCTTAAAATTGGGTAGACATTCCATTAATCAATACTTTATTTATATTTTGGTAACTACACATTAGTTCTTTTTTTGGGGATAGATCTTAATTTTTCTAATAAAATAACATTCTAATTCAAACATATCTCTAAAATTAAATCTTTAGAGATATATATTTCAAAATCTAAATATAAAAACATATTCTTATACAACCATGCACATATAACTATTTTAATTTAAATATATAATAAGGAATACTTAGTTTTTAAATTTTATTATAATTTAAATAATTATTTATATTAAAAAACTTACAAAAATTATATAGAAAAATAAATTACATAATAAATGGTAAAAGTAATAATTTTAAAAGCTCAATATAGATAACAAAATAATATGATATTTCAAATTCATATTTTTTTGAGAGGTTTTCTATTGTGCATATCATGCTATAAAGTATTCAAAAAATAATTTAATAGAGTTATGTAGAAATAATTTTTAATGTGAAGAAAAAACAATAATAATAAAATTATAAATAAGTGAAAGGAGCACGTGGTCAGCGCCGGTGAGTGGTCTGATATTGGAGTTTGTTATTCTCTGTTACATCGGCTTAAACTTCACCGTTGCATGAAATAAAGATAACAAAGTTGGTAAAAGTTGGCACCTCTGTGCCCGGGGACAACAACACAACTGCCTCCACTTACTTTCTCATTAGGACAAGATATCTTATAGACCAGACTAACAAAGAGCTTTCCTTGCAGCTCAAATCTTTGCCTACCACATTTGGAGAGAAAGAAATGCTAGACTTCACAACAAAGGAATCATGAGGCCTGCCCAAGTTTTTGATAATATTGTAACTGACCTTTGTACTAAATTGGATAACTGTACCAATCGACTTGTATAGATAGCCATGTTTAGGCTAGGATTGATCTGTATGTTTTTGCTTGCTTTCTATTTGCAATCTGGTTATTTAGATTGCTCATAGATAGTCCCCTCTAAGGCTTGTCCTAGAGCCGGGGTCAATCCCTGTATATTCTTTCCTTTTCTATAATATATGCAATTTAGCCAAAAAAAAAAAAAAGTTTAGCCGTCGCCAAAAAAAGAGACTACAATGTGGTGTGTAGGAGAATCAACCCTATAATACTTTTAAGTGTTGGCTTTTTGTTGCCCGATGCATAAATTATTATAGGGGTCGGTTATGTCGACAAGCGACACCAAAAGTCCATCAAAAACGATATTGTGTGTCGATTAATTAGACAACCGAGGCATATAAGAAAGTCATTCTTGTACTAGTGTTCACCATCTGCCGACCATGTTAACAGAATCCAACTTTTCGGTGTGACGCAAACAACTCGAAACTTCCCTTTTTGGTTATAATCTCTCGGGCTATGTTGATGGCACACTGCCAACTCCATATCCTCATAAGGAAGACAAAACAGCCAATCCAGATTACTATTTTTGGCAACGTCAATATCAATTCATTCTCAATGCTATGTTGGCAAGCTGTGGAGAAACTATTCAACTTTCAATAGCCATTGCCACTTGTTCCAAAGATGCCTGGGATCAATTGAAAAATACGTTCTCCAACAAATCGAATACTCGCTTCCTTTCTCTCAAAGCCAGTCTTATGCAGAACCCTCGCAACAATCGACTTGTTGCTGAATACCTAAAAAAGATGCGCCAAATTGCTAATGCCTTGTCTTTGGCTGATAGTCCTCTTTCTGATGAAATTTTTTTCACTAGTGTAATTACTCAACTGGGACCTGAGCTTAATGCCATTACTTCAGCCTTACGTCTTTGAGATACTCTTTTTTCCTGTGATGATCTCTACAATTGTCTCAAATGATGCAGAAAAGCAGATTAAGAAAAGTCCCCATCATCACATACTCCTATGATTCCTTCATCCATGCAGCCTCGACCTTATTGTCAATATTGCAATCGTCCAGGACATATCACCAAGGACGGTCACCAGTTAGATCGCTTCCTTCGTGAAAATGGTGTTCAGTCTCAAGCCAACTATACTGCATTGGACACACCTCCCACATCCTGGTTGTTTCATACAGGTGCCTCGCATCACGTGACCATGAATGCGTCAAATCTTTCATCTTATTCTGACTACGGTGGCCCGGACGAGATTGTCCTTGGTGATGGTTTAGGTTTGCCAATTACCGCAACTGGTTTTTCAACCTTAAAATTTTCTCGTCATTCTTTTCACCTTAATAATGTCTTATATTCTCCTCCACTAAATAAAAAATTAATCTTTGTTGCTAAGTACTGTAAAACTAATCATGTCTCCATTGAATTTTTTTCCCTCTTATTTTTTAATTAAGGATCTTAGCACGGGGGCACCACTTCTTCAGGGACCAAATTACAATGATTTTTATTGTAATTCTACGTCATCTCTTCCCTAAATAAATACCACTGTTGCCAAGTCTGCTTCCTTGTGGCATAATCGTCTCGGACATCCTTCAACTAGAACTTTATGTACTGTACTATGAGAAAATAAATTAGGTTCCTCCCATGTAGTAGATTTTTCTTGTAGTTCTTTCTTGTGTAATAAGAGTCATAAACTCCCTTTTGGCTCAAACTCATTAGTTACTGTAGCTCCCCTTCAGCTTGTTTACACTGATGTTTGGGGTCCTACTAAACTTTCTATTGACAAATTTCATTATTATATTTTATTTGTCGATCATTTCTCTAAGTATAACTGGCTTTATCTAATGAAGCAAAAATCGGATGCAACAATAATTTTTTCCCAATTTTAAAAAATGGTGGAAAAGTTTTTCAAGTTTCCCATCATCTCTCTATAATATGATAATGGAGGTGAATATATTGCACTAACCAAATTTTTTTGAGAATGTGGTATATCTCATTTTTCCACTCCGCCCCACACTCCAGAACACAATGAAGTGCTGAGTGCAAACACCGACATGTAACTAAAACCAGCGTCACTGTTCTCCATCATGCTGGCCTTCCACTCTGGTATTGGCCATTTGCTTTTCAAACAACCACATATCTCATAAACCACATGCCCACACCCGTTCTTTCCAATAAAACCCCATTTGAAATTCTATTTCATCAGGTACCCAATTATAAGCGTCTAAAAACCTTTGGGTGTCTTTGCTATCCATGGCTTCGTCCATACTACTTTTAAATTGCAACCAAAATCCTCTTCGTGTCCCTTTTTGTGTTACTCTACTATAAAATCAACATATAAGTGTTTAGATTATTCATTAAATCGTCTTTACACCTCTCGTTATATTATTTTCGTAGAGTCAATCTTTCAATTATGATCTTCCGCACACACTCTGGATAAACTTGTCATTCCTCTTCCTCCCACTACCTCTGAATCTACTCCTACTCCTGAATCTACTCCATCTTACCACACCAAACCTATCATCCAACCTCCAGCACCCTTGCCTGCCATTCGTTCCACCAATGACGACACCATTTTGAACCCTCAAACTCCACGCAAGCCACCTCCGTTGAGCATGAATCCCATCATCCAATACGAATCATAAAACCAAACCCCAAACACTATGGCTCAACATTTGTCAAACACACAACCACAAATCATCCTTTACCACCTCTCATATAACCCACTTGTGTTTCACAGGCTATTAAAGACCCAAATTGGAGATCTGCCATATCCAGCGCGAATTCAATGCTCTTATTCAAAATAGAACCTGGACATTAGTTCCTAGACAAATTCAGAATATCATTGGTTGTAAGTGGGTATTCTGCTTAAAATGGAACTCTGATGGCACCATTGCGAGGTATAAGGCATGGCTCGTTGCCAAGGGGTTTCACCAATGTCCTGGTTTGGATTGTACTCATACGTTTGCCCCAATCACAAAAGTTGTTATTATTCGAGTTATTTTAAGTATAGCTCTCTCAAAATGCTGGTCACTTAGGCACCTTGACGTAAATAATGCTTTCTTACATGGCACTCTTTCGGATAGGTTTTCATGCAGCAACCTCATGGTTCTATTGATTCACAGTTTCCAGATTATGTTTATTGCTTAAAGAATTCTATTTACGGTCTCAGGCAAGCTTCTTATGAGTGGCACAAAAAACTTTAACAATTTCTGCTTCAGAGTGGTTTACAAACTCCATCTTAGATTATGAAAAATTGTGGGTTTATTGCAATACCTCACTGTTACTCATCCTCATGTAGCCTATGCAGTGAATCGTCTATCTCAGTTCATGCACAAGCCAACAGAGAAGCACCTTCAATCTCTCAAGATAGTGCTTCACTATCTTAAACAAATGATTCACTATGGCCAACCAATCACATTGACTGTATTTAGTGACTCAGATTGGGGCGGATGTCGTGAAGTCAGGCTGTTCAACTACTGGTTATGCAATCTATTTGGGGTCAAATATTATTTCGTGGCAATCAGCTCGTCAAAAGTCCATCTCTCGTTCATCTACAGAAGCCGATTATAAAGCTCTAGCCAATGCATCAGCTGAACTGATATGGAATCGAAATTTATTACGAGAATTGGGTTTTAGCACACTATTGCTCTGTTAGGAGGAAACACACACAAACATATGAGATCCAATCTACCAATGCGGAGTACACACACAAAACATATTTGACGCGGCAAACCCACGTCCCAAACTTGTATTATTAATCCAAACAACTATCAATAATACATCAATACATGACACCTCAACGGTGTCCCAAACCCAATACTTAAGCCAAACAATACTCAAGCATACAATCAAACAATAACACCTCAATGGTGTTCCAAACCTGATACTTGAGCCAAACAATGCTCAAGCATCTCCCAAACAATGCTCAAGCATCTCCCAAACATTACCTAATGCTACATCTTAAGTATTCGTTATTCCTATCAAACAATATGACTATGTATATATAGCCATCCCAAACTTAGCCACCAAGACTTACCGTACTTGTTATACAAGTCTTACCATACTTGTTATACAAGCCTTCCATTCTTGATGTCCAATCTTCCAAATTTGTGACAAAGACATACCATATATAATAATTGTCTACCGATATAATTATTACCCAATCCAATTATAATAATAATTGTCTACCCATACAATTATTATCCAATTCATATTTGTCTTGGGTCACCCCAATCCAATACCACCATATTGGGTTGACACCCAACAATCCTCCCCTTCAACCCAATACTCCATATCAGATTGAACGGTAACCATCAAGCCATCGACGTCCGTTCGCCAATGCCTCCCCTTGAACAAGAATCCAATCATCTCGTTCTTCCAATCTTTTGAGAATCACTAGAACCCGTATAGCGAATTCTAAAACTACTGTTCTTCATCATAACGACATATCCATCTACAAAATCATGTGCATCAACCACCACGAGTGCCCATTCATCCGTTGAGTCACCCGATCCTTGCTTTCACAATCCTTCGACCTCCTGAAGAAGAACACTAGCATCATCCAAAATCTTCACCTGGTTGATCAAGCAATTGAAGCAATTGCGATGATCTCTTCCATCTTCTTCCATCTCGAGTCCGAACAAATTGATCCACGGTGCAAGTCAACCGTCAAACCGCACGTAACTTTGTCAGCAAATCTATCATCGTACTCCACCATACTAGTTGAATCTCGAACTTTCCTCCAACCCAAATCATCACGAACACGAACCTCGTCTCTTGATACCACTTGTTAGGAGGAAACACACACACATATACGAGATCCAATCTACCAATGCAGAGTACACACACAAAACATATTTGACGCGGCAAACCCACGTCCCAAACTTGTATTATTAATCCAAAAAATTATCAATAATACATCAATACACGACACCTCAATGGTGTCCCAAACCCAATACTTAAGCCAAACAATGCTCAAGCATAAAATCAAACAATAACACCTCAATGGTGTTCCAAACCTGATACTTGAGCCAAACAATGCTCAAGCATCTCCCAAACAATACCTAAGGCTACATCTTAAGTATTCGTTATTTCTATCAAACAATATGTCTATGTATATATAGCCATCCAAAACTTAGCCACCAAGACTTCCCATACTTGTTATACAAGTCTCACCATACTTGTTATACAAACCTTCCATTCTTGATGTCCAATCTTCCAAATTTGTGACAAAGACATACCATATATAATAATTGTCTACCGATACAATTATTACCTAATCAAATTATAATAATAATTATCTACCCATACAATTATTATCCAACTCATATTTGTCTTGGGTCACCCCAAGCCCATACCAACCCAACATACTCTGCTCTTTTCTGCGATAACACATGTGCCACGTACCTTTCTTTATTCCTATTTTTCACTCTCGGGTCAAGCTCATTGCATTAGATTTCCATTTTGTCCGCCACGTCAATACCAAAGACCAAATTGCTGACATTCTGACCAAATCCTTAGCTAGACCTCAGTTGATTTTCCTAAGGTCCAAGATTGGCGTCTTCTGCGAATCCTCAATCTTGCAGGGGCGCATACAAGATGTACAAAAATAAGTACTAAACCTATTCAAAGTGTCGTAGATAGCAATATTTATCTTTAGTATTGTTGTTGTAGATTAATACAATAGTAAATATAGTTTCGTGAACAATAGCAAGAAAGCATTTATGAGATTCTACATGACTGTGGGTGTGGAAAGTCTTGGATTAAGTAGTTTACCATCATTTTAGTTTACCATCATTTTCCTTGGACACTTGCAGCACATTAAGTAGGATTTTGGAAAGATGATCTCTTTCTAGTGGCCAAGACGATAATGTAAAATAGATTTTTGTGTATGTATAACCTAAAAATAAAGAAATAGAAGTTTTTTCTATATGGTTTCTATGACCAACGTATTAGAGAGGGTAATATATAGTAGAGGAACTTGAAGGTAATTTATGTAACATCTCACACAATGTCTACATGCAAATTCCGAACATTACCACATGGTAGTCAAGTTAGTTTTATTTAGTTGGTTAGGGGAATCTATTCAAGCTAATGTCAATAATAATTCAAGTTAGTTTTTATTAGTTGGTTAGGGAATTTATAAATTCTAACTAGAACAGGTTGAATGGTAAATACAACCAAGGAAAGTTGAATTTATTATTAGAATTAATACTTTTTCCTAAAAAAATTGTAGTGAATAAAGCATGTAGATGTGAAATTCTTGTAATCCTTTTCACAAATTTTCAAATTAATTAAGCAATCTAAATTTTGGAAAATTATTAAATACAAAAAAATCAAAATTCTCTTACCAAGTACATCTTTTTCTGTACCAAAAGTATTTGTACATGTGATGAATGTTATCCTTGTATGTAAAAATATATTTTTTATAATATACAATACTATTAAATTTTTTTAATTATTTTAAATACAATCGCATTCATTCATTTTAATTATTTCAATATATTCAACCGTTCTATTTCAACCCTACTTAAATTCAACCGCTGTCAGTGGTATTTAGCTGTGCCAAGTCAAAAATTCAGGTTGACCGTAAATTGAACCGGTTTCGGTCAAATTAAGTTCTGGTTGAATTTGGGCAGTTGAATTTGCCCTTCTTTCCTTGTAGTGTAAATATGTACATGAAATATTAAATTGTTTGGGGCGTCCTTCTTTATTCTTGAGTGACCTATGTATTATATCTAATAATTATGACCTATCATGATCTTCTATTGATTTATATTCTTGAGTGACCATGCATTATACCTAGTAAATGGGAGGAAAAACTATGGGAGAAAACAAAAAAAAAACCGAGCGTCATCTAAAATTTTGAATGATAACATGACATGCAGACTAAGACTAATTCTGCCGGGTGCTGTTTTAAATGGACCATCACAATTTTGGGAGTTTATGCTGAACTCTTATAACACACCCACTACAAGATATCCACCAATTCAAATTGTGGTGTATATTAAAATACAAATTGAAGTTTGTGCAAAGATGAATCGAAGTCATTTCCAAAGGAAGAAAACAAAGGTCAAATATGGCTTAAATTCATTGATAATAATGAAACATATATTACTAATCATGCGGTGTTTATTTACACAAAACAAAATGAAAGTTCACAGTTTAATGAATATAAGGGTAGCACTTGACACATGGACTGCATGAAGAATGATTCTCAGAAATTTTGTTGATATGAGAATACGAATTCGAGTTTGTGTACAAATGAATAGATTCACTTTATAAGTATGTTCCATGATTGAACCAAATTTTGTCAAGGATGTAATGCCAATGTTGAGAGTTTTAGATGGGTTTTTATATAGAGGTATAAATTTTTTTTAGGTAAAGTGTATGATTTTTGAATTTAGCTAAAATGTACGATTCTTGATGATTCTTTAGACTGTTCTTGAGAAAACAATGTAGTGATTTCATTTTTTTCTTCTGAAGATGCTTAAATACCTTTTACAGGGATCAAGTACACATATTTCTTTAGGTTTAGCAATCACGAATTAATAGAATTTCAACGCAACATTTCTCCTAATCTTTAGAAACAAGTCTTCTATGAGTGTCTATTCATCAAATATATCATTCTCCTATTATTAGCATGATATTTGTAGAGTAACATATGTAAGTTCTACACACCGCCACAACTCCTATAATTATGATGCATTTGCTTTTATTGATTCGATATGCATTCAGAGTGAGGCTTGTAGATAGCCCATTTATATTTGGATTTCAAGCCCTATAAGTGATGCTTCGTACGTAACACTTTAGTAGTCACCGGATTAGATTCAGGCCCAAAAAGTGATGCTTCGTACGAAACACTTTAGTATTCACTTTATTAATGATCGAATTTCATCCATATTGGGTCTTAAAATACATCACTTTCTTTTGGATCAACATATTACACTGGATTGTACCCAACTGTGATGCATCTCATTATTTCTAGCTTAGTAAGCGATGTGTATCATCACTTTAACTTTAGTAAGTGATGTATCTCATCACCTGTATCCTAGTAAGTGATGTGTATCATCACTTTGAACTTAGTAAGTGATGTGTATCATCAAATCTAACTTAGTAAGTAATGCATATGATCACTTTGAGCTTATTAAGTGATGCATACCATAACTTCTAACTTAGTAAAAGATGTGTATCAACACTTTGAGCTTAGTAAGTGATGCTTACATCACTTCTAACTTAGTAAGTGATGTGTATCATCACTTTAAGTCTCGTAATAATTTCATATAATACATAGCCCTTCATTGGACCGCCGCCACGGCCTCTTACGCATTCATCTAATCTCTAAAATATTTTTCTTAAAGGAGTCAAATCAAATGACATCCTTATTCAAATAACTCCAAATTCATGGTCCGGAGTAACTACAACAATTGATTGCAAGATAACCAGAATAAGTAGTTATTCGCTAATCATCCAACAAATTTCTACTATATAGAGTATATCTGGATAGCATAGTTATTCACTATCTATCAAAAAAGAAATTACCTTCTAGAAGAATAATTACTAGTTACTAGACTATCATGCTTTTAATAAGCCATTGATAAGTAATGTCTCACAAGAATATCTATAAAATAAATGTAAGTTTCGAGTATATAAACATTCATGCATTCTGAATTTGGAATAGGAAATGGATACTTGCATACTAAGAATTAAACATTTTGATATGTAACACGTTTAATTATTCAGGATGTGAAATAGGTGAGGAATACTTGCCTTTGATCCTTAGAAATTATGCACACTTGCAGTAACACAATTATCTCATTCTGCCATCTCATAACATCACCATCTTCAATTCCAATAATTCTTTGATCTGCTGCTCTTGCAGTTGCTACAAGCTTGATACACAATACAATTAGATTTACTTTTGATCCCAACATTTTTTCCTGCTCGTCTTGAACAACCCGCATCTATAATTAAAAGATACCACTTCAATCGTCTACACGATAATTATCCGACGAACTGCTTGTCTAAAACCTTACCGTCTACCCATTTGATCTCCAATAAATAACGGAAACAATTAAATATAAAAATTAGGAACCAGGTAGGAATATATTTCACATAGCACGTAAGTCAGATCGTCAAAAGATTCGGCACAGTATGTTTAAAACTGAAATTGGGTCAAAATACGTCTTTTCGGAAAAGATCAGCTTGATAAATGGTTCATAAAATAATTACCCTTTGTTTAAATTTGATATTTGGGTTTAAAACTATTTTTAAAATAATTGGTGTATTTTTCTCATTTCAACGGTACTAGCCTACTTTAAATTGGATAAACGGTTCAATTGTTATCGATTTATTAAGAATAATTTGATTAATAAATTATTTTTTTATTTTTAAAAATATTCTTTTCATTTAAAAGGAATAAACGGTTTGATTAATATTTAATTAATAAGAAAAATACAATTGTTATTTAAAATAGTTAAATATTTTAATTTACTTATTAGTAATCATATTTTAAATAATTATTTATAAAAATAATTAGTTAAAAAGGATTTTCCGTATTTTTGGAAATTATTTAATTCAATTTATAAGTTAAATAAATCAATTCATTATGTAAAATAATTAATCAATTTATTTTAAATAAATAAAATGATTTTTTGAATTTTTATAAATATTCTACTCCAAAAACATAATTTTGAAGTGTAGTTAGGGTTTTGAAGGTCAAACGTGTTCTTGGCATGAATGCTTGCCAAGAACACAACAATAGTGATGTGGATTTCTCCACAAAGAAAGAAAATAAGAAAGAAAAAGATATTTCAAAAGAACACGATCAATCCGGAAACGTGAACTTTGAATCTCAAATTGCTTAGATCAATCCAGAAATTAATTAATTTGAAATCTAACCTTCAAAACAATCCAATAATTGAAGTTTAGAAGAAAGAAAACTAATCATAGTTTATCTCAAAACCAAAGTTTTATATCATCCATTCAATATCTTAAAAGATTACATAAGATGGGTATTTATAGGCTTTGACAATAACCTAAACCCAACAGGAATCCAAGAGAAATCCAATACTAGCTTGAATATTAGCCAATATCCGAATTCATCCAGGAAACAAATTTAAAAACCAAACCCAAATAGAAAACAAATAAAAACATAATCCAAATAGGAAAATAAAATCCTAAGTGCTTAAAACAAGAAAAACCCTTTCTAGCCAAAATCTAATTAATACTTATATAATAATCAGCTACTTGTCCAACTTCATTCCTTTATTCATTATTGTCCAAGTAAGCTTCGTCACCCATGTTTGCATCCGATCCATAGGTCCCAGGATCTAAACCTGGCTCTGATACCAAATTGATGTGGATTTCTCCATAAAGAAAGAAAACAAGAAAGAAAAAGATATTTCAAAAGAACACGATCAATCCAGAAACGTGAACTTTGAATCCCAAATTGCTTAGATCAATCCAGAAACTAAGTAATTTGAAATCTAACCTTCAAAATAATCCAGTAATTGAAGTTTAGAAGAAAGAAAAACTAATCATAGTTTATCTCAAAACCAAAGTTTTATATCATCCATTCAATGTCTTAAAAGATTACATAAGATGGGTATTTATAGGCTTAGACAATAACCTAAACCCAACAGGAATCCAAGAGAAATCCAATACCAGCTTGAATATTA
>PHNY01263127.1:30665-53907 GCA_003724115.2 Anethum foeniculum
AATTAGCCAAAGCTTCATCCTCAAAAGGCAAAGTTCAATGCAACCACTGTCATAAGATGGGTCATGAAGAAAAGGACTGCTGGCACAAAGGAAAGTCACAATGCTTCAAATGCAAAAGGTATGGGCATCTGGCAAAGAATTGTAGATCCCAAACTGATGAAGAAATCATGATGGTCGAGGGAGAACCTCTTCTTTAGAATTGTGGGTGATTATGTGCACCATGGAGAGAAGTGCTCCAAAATGTATTTTTGATGAGAAGTGCATCAACATTGATGGTGGTGAGAAGTGCATCACAGATGAAAAGAAGTGCTTCATAAATTTAAGATTAAGGGGGTGATTGTAGGAATAATCTTAAATTTAGTTATTAATTATTTGTTTTATTTAGTTAGTTTTTATGTTACGTTTGAATAAGTCAGATAGTGGATAGTAGGAAAGTATCAGTAGTTGCTTTATTTTAGGATTTCAGTTTCCTAGTTTAGTGCCACGACCTGTGTGTGCACAGTTTTTATATATTCATGTACGTTGCTTTTAGTTTGATTAAGAAGTGCAGTTCCCAACATTCTATTTTTCTTTTCTCTGCACAATGTATACACATAAACAAGTCTGAGTTTCTACAATCATATCTTTATCTCTTAATTAATGTGTAATAAGAATGGTCATTATGAAATTTGAGATGATAAAACAGTACCAATGGTGTGATGGAGTAGGTAAGAAATTGAAATTTGAGGAGCACCTATTTACTTGCATTGTATACCTGTATATACAAGTTGACATCATTATGGTAGCATCATTCCACTACACTTCTTTTGTTTCACAAAATATTCTTGATGCAAATCTGTTCTTTTCGACATATAATATTAGCTATTTATACAATTTCATACTAGTAGATATTGTACTCTTCAAAACGAGCCGAATCTAGCTGAACAAATTTTATATTCAAGTGCGAGCTTGGTTAGTAAACTAGCCGGGCATCAACCAGACTCATTTAAACGAGTCAAGCTCGAGCTTTGTTGACGAACATATTGTTTTGTTTACCGCCCTTACTGTGGCCTCTGATTATATAATGAACCCATTGACTTACTATGGAACTTTAGTGTATCTGTGTATGTTGTGTTGAAATCACAAATGCTATATTGATAGCCCAGCTGAAGTTTTGGTGGGTTTTTTCAATAACTACGGAGTTTCTCAGTGACCACATTTATATCAATACAACTAACACCATATTCACATGACAGTAACATAATGGCTAACAAACTTACTTATAGTGCTATTCTATTGGATTGAGTTGCTTTTGCGAACCATCTCAATGAACTATGTTTTCCACCTTATATGTCAATAGACATAGTTATTCACTACTATAATAGTCAATACATAGTTATATGTACACGTATAACCCACTCTCTAAGATTTGCTGTCCATTTGGTTCTCCTTACATAGTTGGTAGTTTTATTTAAGTTTCTTATCAAGTTGAGTCCTAGAAAATTGCATGTTTATATACATAAAACAATTATGTAGGATACATGTGACTGATAATGTGTTACTCATATGTTGCTTTTTATCTGTTTACAGCGCTATGAAGAGTTTTCAAACTCATAATAAGAAAGGGTACACATGACGTCTTCTTTTTAATCATAAGATATTATAAATTAAATCGGGATTATCATGAGCAACATCTTGGCATCTTAAAATAGGAATGCAATAGCTTTTCTGGAAAATGGGGCTGCATGGTAAGACCCTTATTGATGTACTTTTTATTAAAAGCTTTTGAAGCCGACTACAAATGATGAACAAGAAATTTCTTGCTGTATTTTGAGTTCCCAAGGTTCTTCTAGTTTATCACGTAATAACTTAAGTAGTTTTGCATGACTAAAGTATATTTGTTAATCAATTTTCTCTTTTTCTGGGCATTTCATACTGTTACTTGACCTTAAATTCAATCCAAAGCTATTTCAAATATAATTTTACATATGATCTAAATTTATCCTCGTGACAAGATGCTTTGTTTCCAGAAAAATTTGGCAGATTACATGTACAATCGGTTTCTTAAGAACAAATTACTAATTAAGTAAGTTTTTTGGATGTGTTATAGGAAAGGTTCATTGAAAAGGAATTTAAGGAGAATCTCAAAAATTTTCCTGCTCTTTTTTTGCTCTTAGAATAGAAAGAGTAGAAAGTTGTTGGTTGCATGGATTGTATATTGCAAATTCTAGCTTAATTATGGTTGAATGTAGCTACGACACGTGTTGAAGGTGTTATATATTTGCAACCATTTAATGGTGTGCTTTGGCATTTTTGCTTGTTGGTTTGGAATTTGCTTGAGTTTGTTTTGGCTAGTTAAATGTACCAACATAACACATCAGACAAAAAACTAAAACCGATGTCTATAATAAGCAAAAATATATGTTAAATTGTTTGCATTTACAGAAAATCAATGTCTATAATAAGAAAAAACATCAGTTATTTTCTTTGTATTTGTAAAAAACCGATGTAATAAACCCACAACAATATCGAAAAGTAATGGCTGAAAGTGATGTTAAAGGTAAAAAACAACGGCAAATAACTGATGTCCAAACCGATGTCTATATGTTAAAAAAATTGTTCATCTTTGACATCAGTTATCCACCGTTGTGTATAAATATATTTCGTATCAGTTTTATAACAAAAGACGATGTCTTTATTCTTCTTTTACATCGCATTTATTAAGGTAGCCATTGTCAATTTACCCTATACACAACGTCCTGGTATACCAAACTGATGTCTACGTTAGTATTTAACATCGTTTTACTAGCCAGGACGATGTAATAGACAAGGATATACATCAGTTTTGGTGAAACAAACGATGTAAATACGTGTAAACACCTTGTGTATTATATGTTTAAGTTGCTTGAAATCTCTTATTTTACCAATATAGAAAAGCTAATAATAGCTTTCACTTTTAAATTACAGTTAATACATCAGTTTATTAAAGAAAAACGATGTATAAAACTACGTTTGACATCAGTTTATAACCGATGTCAAAAAGTGGGACCGTTCTCTACACCGACGAAGACATCGATTCCATTTTTTTTAGACATCAGCTAATAATAGATGTCTATTGATGTTTTTCTAGTAGTGATTGATACTATTCTCATAATCTCGTTTCTAAATCACGTACTTAGAGATATAGAATGCATATCATATTCCAAGGACATTTATTAATCTAAAATTTATATCGCAGTAAATTAAGAAGATGTAATAAATTAACAAGGGAATAATCGATAGAACATTAACATTAATAATCTAAATGTCATATACTAAAAATATAATAGTGTAGTCTTTAGGGCACTAACACTAACACTTTGCTCTCTATCATTCTCTCCCTGCCAAATCCAACGATGTAGGTCTGATTGATACCAAATTGGAGAAGATGGTCTTTCACTTTTTGAACTTTCCATGATTTATTGTGTGCGCATTGTACACATGGACAATTAATTTTGTTTACATCACGCCCATGCTCTAACACAAACCTCAACAATTCTTCCACACCTAATTTAAACTCTTTTGTTCTTCTCAGCCCTCAACCACGACCTATCAATATTTGAAAACAGGAAACAAAACCTAATATATTTCAATTTTATTGTCTTAATTAGTGCATATTTCAAATTTTAACGAAGAAAATATATTAAAGACCAAGACCAAAAATAGAGTAAATATAAAAAATGAAGTAAAATAAATAAACTAATAAACAAATAAATAGAGTAATGTGTTCAAAATTCAGGATGAACAAATTAACACAAAAATGAGGACCAAGACCAATACCTAATTTCAGAATTCAAAATTTGGAGAAATTTCAAAATTTTTGTTATGCTCATAGTGAGATCATCAATTGAAATAAACTCAATCTTCTCACTATGAGGATAAAATGTAAGAACATCCACTCCTAGTAATTTGGTGATCTGTGCTCCTCCTCTAGGCATATCAACAATTGTTCCATTTTGTAATATGTACTTAGGTACGTAAGGAAATGTTGACTTCTTTGAGAGTCCTTTCTGCTTGAAGATAATTTGCTTCTTTAAACATTCAACCCATCTAGTAGTAGTAGTGTTGGTTACCTTGAGTAAGTAAAGAACATACTCTAACTCCTGCCAAGATTTCTTCAAGATTTTTCTTCTGATACTTTGAGTCTTCTACTAGTATTTAAGAAATATATCAGCTTTTCTTTGGGAGTATTATCAACAAAATGATCAAACACAACCTGAACCAAAATCAGCTTCTCCAGGTGCTTTTGATGTACTTGTTCACCGAATTCATATGTCAAAGCTGCAGGATCTTTAATACTCAGAGCATCACCTTGATATACCCTCTCACCTTCAACACCAAGTCTATTTCTGGTACCTGGCTTCCTTGCAAGCACCTTATCACTGAAAACCTTTTTCCATAAATCATCATTTCTAGCTTGAGGTGCTGACTTGTTCTTCTATAGTAACTTTCTCTTTTCATCAGCAGAAAGTTGAGTTATGTCAGGCTTTGAAACTTCAGCATTCTTAAGTTCTTCTTAATCGGAGTTTGCATCAGTATTTAAACCATCAGGATTTAAGGTATCGGGATTTAAGACTTGTGTTTTAGAAATTTGTGAAGTATCAACATGAGCAATGTCAAAGGTTGATAGAGGATGTATATTAGTGTTTACCTCTTCAATATAAGCAATGTCAATGATTGAAGCTTCATTTTTCTCATTCTTCAATTTTTTAGCCCAATCTGATCCAAGAAGAGCTTTTCTTTTACTTTGCATATATGAATAATCAGCTTCTTCTTCAGTAACTTCTTCATGATGAGAAAAGTCACTTTTACCTTTGAACAATGGATCTAGACTTGTTATGGTTGGCTTTAGAGTTGTTTCTGCAATCCTCCTTTTCCCTTTATCACTCCTATCAGCATTTAGAATAGCCCGAGATATAGTCACAGGTCTATTAGTGTGTGTGTTACCGACTTCTCTTATCACAATACCGTTCTCCTTAGGCTTTTGTGTTCTCCATTTCTTTGGTACATCAGAAATTCATTTAGCAGCATCAGTATTAGTTTGAGACTTAAATCATGCAATATCCTCCTCCATTTTCCTGACCTTTTCTAAATCAACTCCCAAATTGTCTCTTTCAAACATTTTCCTTTCTATAACATCATCAAACTCTTGAATTTTGGGATCTTTATAGTACAAGGTTGTAGCTTTACCTCTAAACTTCAATGTTTGCATAAATCTACTAGCTTCAAAACCAGCTTCAACTAGCTTTTTAGTCTGGTCATCATCAGCATTTGTGACTGTAAGAATTTGAGTATCAATAGTTGTTGGAGTAGTAGTCATAGTAATAGTCAATTAATGAGTCTTCACTAGTGTCCTTCCTCTTCCATCAGTTTTTCCACCTCATCTACTTCTAACAGTTTGCTTAGTGGGCTTATCAGAAGCACCACTTGATCCAGCAGTATCCCCTAATAACTTCCTAGAGATTTGCCTTCCTTATTACCACCATCTGAAGCACCATCATCTTGAGGCATAGTTATCTGAGGAGCGCATTTAGATTTCAAAACCTTCTCCCCCTCTTTAGCATCATCACCAAGCATAATTGACACTAAAAAGCTCCAGGAAAGTCTGCATATCTCTCAACTGTCCAGAAATGACTTCTTGATTCTTCTTAATCTTTCCCTGTTTCTCTGTAATAAGCCCAAGAATCTTCCTCAACTCAAACTCTTGTTTCGATTTGACAGTTTTGAAAGCTAATTTGAGAGAATCAACTTCAGCTTGAGTCTTTTCTTGAGTAGAGTAAAGAGACTTGAGCATGACTGTAGAGGCCTTAAGGTGAACAAGAAGTTCAGTATTAGAGATCGACTCTTCTGCTTTCAGCAAGGGATCATGAACAGCTTTGTAGATGCCTCCACTGATATCTCTATTCATCAGATCTAAACCTTGAAGGAAGTCCAGAGTAATGCTCATCCTACTTCTTCTACTTCTTCTTGTCAGACATATCATCGGGAAAGAATAAATGAGTTAAATCTTCATCAACATTTGGTCAAATATCCTTTTGTGCCTCTTCATCTTCAGCATCAAAATTTATTGAATCATCGTGAGTGTTTGAGTTTTCTTGAGCTACAACATCTGTTGTGGACACTTGAGCATTTGAAGGAATGTTCGACACAAATACTGACTGTGGCTCGGTAGAAAAGGACTGCTTTGTTACTTCATATTCAGCAATAGCAGAGACTGTAGGTGATTGTGTTGAAGTAGTTGGAATGAACTGTAGATGAATATCAAAAATTATACCTACAGGGGGTGACATGATCAGCACTAACAGAAAGTGCATCATAGTTTAAATCTTTGCCTTGAATAGTCTGAGAATCAGAGCCTCTTCCAATAGTACTCTGAGCACCTACAATGAAAGAAAAAGAACCATTTAGATCTCTATTTTTTTAAAGTGGTCTCACCATTCCTCAATGTACACATCTCATGACATTTAAGAGTCAGAGTTTCCTCACTAGGGTCAACTACACCCTCACTCTTTTCTACCTCTCCTTTTGTCAGGTCAGGAGCTTGCCTCATGTTATTTTTGTCTTTTTCTAAATCTTTTTCTCACATTCTCATAGAAAAGGTTTTGCAAATAATGTCGTACAAAAATAAGAGGTGGCTGAGAAGAGTTGTCTATAGTCACATGAACAGGTGTACCCACTTGTGGTGGACTGTCCATGTTCATTCCATCAGTATAAGTGGAAAAAGTAAAAACTGACAAAAAAAAAATAAGAAAAAGTAAATTCTGATGAAGTAGAGTCAGGATTTATACCTTCTGTTGTACAAGTAGGAGTATCAGATATAGGCATGGCTTGGAGAGGTTGCACAAGAAGTTCATCATCAGTAGAAACTTTATCTTTCCCCTCCACAGTAGCATGAACCCTTTATTCATTGTCTAGTAGAAATACTGATGACCCTACGGGATGTTTAGCTACTTCACCAACACTTTGAGCTGGTGGTTCTTGTGTGATCTGAGGCTGTGAAGCTTCTTCCATCAGTATATTAAATTAAAGAAGACTGGAAGGTTCTTGTGGACTTCCCTCTTGAATATCAGTAGAAGTTGGCATATTAGAGTTTAGGCCATCAGTATTTATGTATTCTCCAACCCTTTGAGTTGGAGGCTCCTGTGGAGCTGGAGGTTCTACAATTGCTGACTTTCTTTGAGAGTCGGGTTCTTATGTGTCCCCCTCCTCATGTGAAGACTCTTCTTTTGGTAGATTTGAAAGTTTAAGACGAGCAAGAGACCACTTGTATTTTGAAAGCTTGTAAGAAGTAGCATCAATAGATCCATCAGGATTTGTTGCATCAGAATTTGTTGATTGTTTAGCAACATCAGTAGATAAGTCTGCTTCACTCCATTGATGTGAAGGTTCTTGTGTGACTGGGCTTTCAGAAGCTACTACACCACTTTGATGTATAGTTTCTTGTGTGCTTGGCCCTAACTTGACAGCTGATCTAACGGAATGTTAAATAGTGCCCCTTCTTCTTTCAAAAACCTTTGCTTTCTCACATCTATTTCCTTCTCAACTTCATGTGTTCCCTTAGATCAGATTTCTCTTAAGATATTGGACATCTACTTATGAGATATCTCAATGACATTACTCTTGGCAGGTGAAGGAGCTAAAGTATATGAGACCTGGACTTGGCTAGCATCAGACTCTACTTCCTTATGGCTCCCTGGTTTATCAGGAGTTGATGCCTCTGGTAACATCAGACTTTGTGAAGTAGTCTGTGATCATTTCCCCTATTTTCACCAGCTTTCTTCTTTTTGAAGAGTACCTATCCTGCATCACCACCAATGACAACTGAAGCATCTATGACATCGATTTTAGCTTTGGAAAATTTGATGATAAGGTAGCATTGTCCTCCTCATTAAAGTCTATGTCCTTAGCAACATACATCCTTTTAGTGAATGTTTTGTACTGGTGAAAGTATGTGCTCTTTATACACCTTGTTTCTCCACTATTTTGCTTTGTTTGGGAGAAGAAATCCTAAGTCCAGATGGGTGAGAAGCATCAGACTTTGCTGATTTCTTTATTTTTACAACTGATGCCTTATGAGAGGCACCAGAGGTGGCTACTATTTTGGAAACTGTTTGGGTGGTGGTGTTGGGGATATTTGCAGGGGTTTCTCCTGTGCATTCTCCAACAAAATAGCACCAGGTGGTGTAAACTGTAGATACAAAGTAGGTAAATTTTGATTAAAAAAATGCCTGACCTGTGAAGGCACCACCAACTCAGGTAGCCTTTGCTTCCTGTTGTCTTTTGAACAAGGATCAGAAATTGCTCTTTTTGTAAATTGAAACATAGGGACTTTGTCATCAGCATCAAATGCCTCAGTTGGACACATATATGCAAATATCAAGTGAAAAAATCTAGAGAAATACACAACTGTCCTATTAGCACTTAATCTTTCACCTATTGCATGAATTATATGAGATGGAAAATCAAAATTAGTTCCGAGAATCAGAGTATATCCCATGTTCTGACTTGTTTGAGTAATCACATCAAAGTTTAAACTTTTATTTATGAATACCCTAAAAAGGCAATCGAAGTAGAAGTTCCATTCCTTTCGAAGCTTGGGCCTCGTCAGCAAACCCATTCTAATCTTGGACATCTGATCATCATACTTCAACATTTCAAAGAAATCTCTTATTATTTAATCAGCAATGAAGAGATCATAGTCCTTCTTTGAAGGAATGTGTATTGCTTCTCTAACCACTATTGGGGTGATTATCATAGTTTCATTGTTGTGAATGAAAGAAATTGATGTAGGAACACTCTGGCTTCCAAAATCATAAAATCCTGTGTTCTAGATAGCAAGTACAGTCCTAGCAGAAACCACTTTGGGTTGGGTAAGTGTTTACCCAATAACACTGTTAAGCAAAAAGTCCTGAATAAAGTGAAAAACTTCATTTACTCCATCTTTGGTTAGAATGACAACATAATCATTGGTGACAAAAGTGACACCATTAATGGAGACCTTGGTTGTGGTAGACATAATTGCAAAATAAACTTGAAGAGAGTAAGATTTAGATAAGAAAGAGAATAGAGAGAAAATAAGAACGAATTTAGAAAATTAAATTAGACAATGATTAAACTTGTAAATGTTTCTCTTTACCCACAAACTGTTCACTAACTTCCGAAAGGTGTCAGTATTTGTATGGGTATTTGTTTACTAGTGGAACAAAGAATAAGGAGATGTCTTAAACGTGCACGGGTTCACATATATAAAACATGTATATATATTCATATATATATATATATATATATATTTATTTATATATATGGGAAGTGATCTGAGGGGAACTTTTGGTCATGAGAGAACTTAAACACCACTCTTGTAACCAATGGCTATCAATTATCATATATTTATTTAATAAAAAATCATTTAGTGCCATTTAATTATTAGAAGGGTAGTCTTGGAAATAATTATTAGAATGCCATTAATTACTTACACATTCCTCATTTAAAGATAATATCACAATCAATCAAATATACAATCACGTATATGTATCAATATTTCCTTATTTTGTTGATTTCAATATAATTAAAGACAATCAATCCGGATTGATTTAAAATTTTATTTATACAAATATATTAAGGATTCTACGTATGTATTACTATATTACCATCTCATTATTATTTAACTGTTATTAGTATTGTTAAATAAAGGGAGAAGCTCCATATTGTTAATTCGTGTGGTGTGTTCTTGCATGAAAATTCTACATTCTGTTTACCTTAGTAGGTTTGTTACGGATGAAGCATATACTATATTTCATTGTTTTAAAGATCATGCAATTTTTTTCTTTCATTTGGGATGTTTAATGCAACCTTGGGAGGGTTAAGGACACTTTGTGAATTGTAGCAGTACACCTTGTACTAGTACTAAACATGTATTCAATATATCAACTACTATTAATTATAATTTATACTCTATAGGCAACCAGACATATGCAAATGAGAAGACATACGTAACAATGAATAACAGATTCTATTGTTATTGTAATGTATTTTTATATCATGATGCAAGGAATGATAGTAAGAAGAAACTAAAATATTTCAAAACATAGAATCTGGAGACTTGTTAAGTGTTTTGATTTATCTGTTTGTATGACACTTTGGCGATGATTATATATTCACAATTTTCCACATGTTTTTGTATTTAATGGATGTCTTAAGTGTTCCTGACCAGAAGAAAAGATACTAGAAGAAAAGATGATGGCAAGTGTTCCTGAGACCAGAAGAAAATATGGGGGAGTTCTTCTTATCAGTGTTCTTTTAGGTGTTCTTGCTTAATACTTATGATATTCAAATTCATATTAGTGTTCTTTTAGGTGTTCCTGCTTAATACTTATGAAATTCAAAACGTTTACTTATACTTCTGGTTGATGACCCAAGAAGTGGACTATATAGCTGGAACAATAAATCATAAGACGGTAGTTTATTTTTTAAATTATTGTACTTTAATCACAATTTTTTATGGGTATAAATTAGTTTTCGAAATCAATTAAAGCTCATCAAATGATTTTGATATCTATTTTTAGATACACAAAAAATACTATATAGAAATTGATGTACTTTCCTTTACAATTTTTTAAAACTTCCCCGGTTAACTACAATTTTAATTTTTTTTAGTATTGTTATATTAATTATTATATTATGTTCATTTTTTGGATCATACACTTGCAGTGTTCTTATAAACTTTCTCATAAATGTCATTCAAATATCTAATTTAAACAATTGTTATACAAATTACACATCAAGATTCTACCTTATGTTTAGCTCATATATATATGATTTATTGTTATCATTGCCACTTTCTATCTTAGATTATTCTCAAAATGAGTACTCCCTCCCTCCCATTTTTCTTGTCCATCAATCAAAATTTCAATAAAACCAAAAATAATTAATAGTTTCCATAATATAGGTCTTCAATTACCATATCCATCTTATGTTTTCCTTTTATTTACATATTATTTACCATAATTATTAAAGTGGACAATTATTTTGATACAAACAATAATGGAAATAGTGGACAAGAAAATGGGACATGGAGTATATTTTTATGAATATTTAAATATATCTATACGTAAATTTTAAAGATTTGGTTGACTATTCCATTACATTTTCCTTTCACAAACTTTTTCCCGGTTAATATTTCGTATGTATTCTCTAAAAGTGATAGGTAAATAAAATTTTAAAGGAAGGTAGCATGGTATATTTAATTCATGTAAAATAAAAAGAATAAAAACACTTAAGAGGAACTTGTATTTCAATATTTGAATATTCGATTAGATGACAAATGACATTTTAAAAAAATAAAAATAAAAAACACCTGAAATATATTATAATAAAAATATAAATACTTATTAGAATCTTATATTAAAAAATACCTAATAGAATCTTGTAATTTTAAATATTTCATTTGCCTCTAATCAATATTTTTAGATCTTTAAAGAATAATTATAAGTAATTTATGTAAGAATAAATACGAGATTCTCTTATGTTATTTAAAAATAAATACAAGATTCTCTTACGTGTTTCACATAATTTTAATAATATTTTATTTTATTCCTGCAAAATTATTTAAAATTTTATGAAATATTTGAGAGTTTCTGTAAATTATCAAATATTTTTATAATTATTAATAAATTATAATTATAATTATTTATAATTACAAATATTACTGTAAATTATTTATAATTTTATGAAATACTTGAGAGGTTCTATAAATTATAAAATATTTTAAATTACGTTAGAAAACTCTTAAGATAATCTTAAGTTTTAAAATACTAATCATGTAAGAGAATCTTATTTAAAAACACTTATTAGAATATTATATTTTATAGTAACTTATCAAATACTTAAAAAAATTAAAATAATCTTATAAAACATTTAAGAGAATCTTAAATTATAAAATATTTAAGAAAATCTTATACAAAATATTTAAGAGAATCTTATAAAATATCGAATAGAATCTTTGATCAAAGATTAAAAATAATTAAGAGTATATTATATTTATACTACAAAATATTTAAGAGAATCTTGTATTAAGCACTATAATTGTTTCTTATGGAATGATTTAATATAGAGGGTATTATTAAGTATGTTAATTATTAGTTATTAATAATTTTAAAAAAATTAAGAGATTATCAAAAATATCAAATAATTAAAAAATAAACGATTCCCTTTAGATTCTCTTAGGTGTTTCTAATACAAAGATTTTCTTAGTATTTATTTGTTAGAAATCTTGCAACAAAAAATACAAAATATTTAAGAGAATTTAAGAAATAAAACATATAAAATATAATTTAAATATTGTACATAAAAATAAAGTTGATTAGTATTTTTTAAGTATGTGGTGATCAAACTTTCTTACAGGTCTAGTCTTAAAAGTATTTAATCCATGTATAATATTTATTAAAACCTTTTAAGAGCATCCCAACCCAAAACCATTATCTAAAACTATTCATTGAAATATATTACAAGATTTTCAAAAATTATTCCTTGAAATTATACGAAACACTTACAAGAATATATATTTATTTTATTACAAATGAAATTATAATAAAATAAAAAAATACTTAAGAGAATCTTGTATCAGAAAATACCTAAGATAATCTAACATTAAAAATAAAAAAATGTAAGAGAATCTACGTTAACAAATACATGAGAAAATTTTATAATTCAAAATATTTGATTTACTACATAATCCCTTAAATGTATCGCCGCGAATATATTGATATTAGTAACCAAAACACTTTGAAAAAAATCCATATTAGTCATTCAAAACTAATATAAAAAAACATCACAAAATATTTATTAAAATTATATGAAACAAGTATCTTGTATTTATTTTTAAAATTATAAATTACCACTTCAAGATTTGAAATTTTTTGAGTAGAAGACAAATGAAACTTTTGAAAAATAACAAGCACTTAAAAGAATTTTGTATTAAAAAAATTAAAGATTACTTAAGAAAATTTTGTATTAAAAAATATAAAACACTTCGGAGAATTTTACATTAATAGGATTTAGTAGAATTTTGTTCTTTAAAAATTTTGAAATATTAAATGTTAATTTTGGGATTAGGCCTAACCGCCGCCACGACATTTGTAAAATTATTAAAAATAATAATATTTTAGAATAATCTCTATAAAAAATCATTTAGTCTAAAATAGTAAACGATTATAAAGAAAATTGATTAAAGATGATACAAAACACCTAAAAAAATATAGTATTTGTTCTTAACTAGATTACTTGTAAATAGATGTTACAACTTAGCAATTAAAATTCAAATATTTGAAATTTATGATCACGCGGGAAGGAATTTTAAGAAAATAAAAAACATCTAAAAGATATTGTTTTAAAAATAAAAAATACGAGATTTAGGATTATTTGTATTAAGAAATTAAGATTTAGGATTATTTGTAGAACACTGGTTCCGGTAAGTTTTTTAATATTAGTAGAATATTAATATCTAATTTTTATTAAGAAATTTACTTAAAAGTTTTGAGTTAGAGTTTTGAACATTATATTTGAATATTATTATATTTTATTAAATATTATAAATCGATCTAGTATTTAGAAAGTTAAGATTCTTTGTATGGTTCATTTATGTAATTTTGATATTTTCATTCTATTATAAATATTCTTTTTATTTTTTTTATTCAAAACTTAAAATAATGGGATTCTTTAAAGTGTTTCCATAGTAAAATACATTAAAGTGTTAAAATTAATTATGTTAAACATTTCATATAACACCTTCAATAAGTTTAATAAAAAAAATATTGCATCAAACCAACAAACCAAAACATCAGCAAGAAAATTTATGATAGCTCTTTGTTACCAAAATTTCATGGTCGCTTCATTCACCTCACAAGACATATCGGACTGGCAGTATATTTGATAACAGGAGTAGATGCATTGGTAGGAGGATTGTACCCGGAGGTTCATCACTTATGTGACAAATGTTAAAATATTTGTCTTGTCAGGAAAACAACCCATTATTCTTAAAGTTCTCGAAATGATGATATCACGCCGGATAACAGTAAAAAAAGCAGGATTCATTCTCCGCAAGAGTCTTGGTGTTCAACATGATATTCTTTAAACAAACTTTGGTTGCAAAGTAACATGAGTTCACAATGTTCCATCGCAAGAACACATAAGGGAATCTACAGCATGATCAATAAAACGATGATAAACTAAACATGCAACAGGTTATTCAGAATATTTGAATTACTTATCTTTAGTAGTTACCCATGGGAAGAGCTGCTCTTTCTTAAATAGACTAAACGATGATATATTTTTTTTAAGCTGCCTATGGAGATGTAGTTATCAGTAGTCAAATAATTTAGAACCATGTTTTGAACAAGGAAATAATATATAAGAAAATCCATTTATTGACGAGAACACATAAGGAAATCTATAAGGAAATCTCCCTAAGAACACATAAGGAAATACAAAGTATTTGTCAAGAAAAGGATGATCAACTATGTAACACGTTATCCAGAATCTCGGAATCTATTATTTTTCTTAAATAATTACCAATTGAAAAAAATATTTTTTTCTCCCTGATTTTTAATCTATATTTTCTTAAATGCGTATGAAAATATAGTTTTAGTAGTCAAATAAATGATAACCATGTTTTAACAAGGAATAATATATATTGATTCCTTCCATTTCAAAGATGATCGTGATTGTCATCAGTTAAGGATTGATTGATGTCATTTATAATAATAACCAATCCTGTAGATTTGATATAATTTTGGTGCATCATATATGTCCATGAATCTTTAAGTTAATTACTAAACTGCCATTGTCTACAAATTGATATTTATCAGTAATTAATTATAATAATCAACGGTTTAGATGGGTTCTCCTGATTCTCTTGATAGAAGGGTTCTCTCTGGATCTCTACCCTATATATATATATATATATATACTCCACTAATTATTACTAGCTCTTAATTAGTAAAAATATTTACTGATTTATTCTACTAATTATCCATTTAAATGAATTACTGAATAAATCAATTCTAAATTTATCAGAATTTCATCAGAGTTTGACCTTTGACCAAATAGTTGACTTATCAGCGTTTAACTATCAGATTTTATGCACAAAAATGATATCAGAGTTTAAATTAATAGAATTTAACACTCAGTCACAAATTGTAGTAATATATCATGCATTTTTAGCATCAGACTTAAACTATAAAAATTTAAACACTTATCAAAAGATGCTAATTTGTGATGCTATTTTGCCTTAGACCATCACCGGCTATTCATCAGTATTTAAAAAGCATCCAATGATTATTCCCAGTTCATTCACCATTCTTGTAAATGTGGCTTCACAGAGAGGTTTTGGTGAAGATATTTGCTAGCTGTTAATCTGTAGGCACAATATGCAACTCCATTGTACCTTCCATCACATGTTCTATATTAAAATGGTATCTAATGCTGATGTGCTTCGTCATGGAATGTTGTACTGGATTTTCTATCATTATAATGACACTTTGATTATCACAAGAAATAGGAATTTTAAAGTATACTAACCCATAGTCCAGTAATTGATTCTTCATCTAAAGAATATGTGCACAACACCTTTCTACAGTAATATACTCAGCTTCTGTAATGGAAGTGGATATTGACTTTTATTTTTTGTTAAACCAAGAAATGCTGAACAAGGTGAACAACAAGAGAACCCGCCCCCTAATCCCGTTCCGGGACTGGAAGTGCGGAACTAACCTGCCTCCAAGAAATTGACAGCTTCCACTTGTACTTTTCCTATTTATTTTACAACCTGCAAAATGAGCATATGAATAACCTATTAGCTTAAAGTATGATTCTCTAGGATACCACAGACCTAAATTTATGGTTCACTTGATAAACTTAAAAGTTCTTTTCACAGTTATTAGGTATGGTTCCTTTGGATTAGCTTGAAACCTTGCACATAGACAGGTAGCGTAGATTATATTCAGTCTACTTGAAGTTAGATAGAGTAAAGAGCTACTATAGCTAGTTATATCTACGGATGTACCAGTATTTAAGTCTAGCTTGTTCTAGTGGCCATGGGAGTACTTTTAGTTGAGCTATTTTGTATCCCAAATCTTTTAAGTAGCTTTCTGGGGTATTTAGCTTAATTAATAAAGATCTCTTCATCAGTCTGTTTGACATGTAACCCCGAAAAATAACTCATTTCTCCCATCATACTTATTTGGTATCTAGACTGCATAAGCTTAGAAAACTTCAGACATAGTTTATCATTAGTAGACCCAAAAATGACATCACCAATATATATATGAACTAACAACAAGTCCTTACATTGTTTAAAGTAAAATAAGTTTTTCCCAATGATACCTCTTTAAATCCACTCTCAAGCAGAAATTGAGCTAGAGTTTCATACCATGCCCTTGTAGCTTGTTTTTGTCCACAGAGTGTCAAATCTGTAAACATGATTTCGATACTTTGGATTAATGAACCCTGGTGGTTGTTCAACATAAACTTCCTTTTCAAGTTCACCATTAAGAAAAACACTCTTCACATCCATTTGGGACACTTTAAACTTCATGTGAGCAGCACAAGCGGAAAAGATTCTAATGGCCTCAAGCCTTCCAACAGGAGCAAATGCCTCATCATAGTCATTCCTTCTTGTTGAGAATAATCCTTTGCAACTAGGCTTGCTTTATTGCTTTTAATAATGCCCTCAGTGTCAGTTTTGCTTCTGAACACCCATTTTGTTCCAACTATTGATCTATTCTTTGGTCTTGGCACAAGTTTCCATAATTTGTTCCTTTTAAATTTATTTAACATTTTTTGCATTATTGTGACCCAATCAACATCTTGAAGAGCTTCATCCACTTTCTTTGATTCATTCTGAGATAGAAAAAAATGGTAGAGACATTCATTTTTGAGTAGCAGTTCTTCTAGTTCTTCTAGTTTTTGAGTAGGTTGGTAGCTTTGCTTCCTCAAGCATGGTCCTTGCAGCCTCTATAAGAGTTATGTTCTTTCTTTCAACAACTCCATTTTGTTGTGGAGTTCCAGGAGTAGAAAATTCCTGTTTAATTCCTTTGAGTTTGCGGAACTCTTCCATAGTTGCATTCTTGAACTCAATACCATTATCACTTCACGGTATCTTTAAAGTATGTTTTGATCCTTTTTCCAGTATCTTCACATATTCAAGAAGAATTGATTGGGTCTCATCCTTTTTATGTAGAAAATACACCTAAGTGTATCTAGTATACTCATCAATAATGACAAGTGCATATCTCTTCTTTGCTAATAACATAATATTCACTGGACCAAAGAGATCAATATGTAATAAGTGATATGGATCAAGAATAGGGGATTCAGTCTTACTCTTAAAAGAAAATTTTCTTTGTTTGGACTTTTGAAAAGAATCACACAGACCATCAGGAATAAACTCAACTTTGGGCAATCATCTCACTAATATTTCTTCACTAATTCATTGATGTTGTTGAAGTTCAAGTGAGAAAGTCTCTTGTTCTAATTCTAACTTTCTTCTACTGTTGCTTTGCTTAATAGATAAATTTTAGAACCATCAGTATTTATGGAAAACTTGGCTTCACAAATGCTACCATTTCTGTATCCAACAATTGCAACTTTACCTGTAGATTTACTAACAACTTCACAATGTTCTTCATACAAAGCCCACATGATAACCTCTATCACAGATTTGACCACTCATCAAGTTATGTTAGAGTCCTGCAACAAGAGCTACATACTCAATAATGACATTCCCAAGATTGATATTGCAATATCACAAAGTCTTTACAATGTTGCCATCTCCATAAGAAAAACGCAGTACAGCTTTCTCCTTAAACTTTGATAACTTGGCTTTATTTTCTGTCGTATGTCCTGAACATCCACTGTCCAGAACTAGGATATTTTTCATGTTTCCCTGAAATTAGAAAGGCCTCTAGTTAGAATTTTTAAGGATCCAGACTTGTTTAGCTCCTTTGGCCTTATGAAGATTATTAACATTTGAAGTAGAAGACATTTTATCAGAATTTATGCTAACATTCTTAATATCAGGAGTTACACATGTAGAAACATTAATCTTTTTATTCAAAGAGGCTTTCAGTTCATAGTAATTATGATACAAACTATGATACTCTTTACATGTGTAAATGGAATGACAAATGCTACCACAATGAAAACAAGGGTTCCGTGGTCTCTGTCTAACTGGTCTATTCCTAAACTCTGATTTAGGTGTGACAGTTGTGATACCTTTATTCTTCCTGCAATTCACAGAAATATGATTGGTACTACCACAGTTAAAGCATGTATTTCTAGGTGCATTAGGAATGGGTTTATAATTATTTTCCTTGTTAACACCTAATTTTCCATGTCTATTTTTTCTAGCTGAACTTTCTTATTTTTCTTTATGATTTCTTTCAAATTATCCTTAAGTTGCTTCTGAGATATTGAACCAATATTGATTATCTTTGTTTTCACCTATTTGGAACTATCAGTATTTAAGCTACACTTAACTCCTGATGAAGAACCTTTTTCATTAACTGATTTAAGATCATCAGAATTCTAATTAAACTTAAGAGCTGTAAGCATTGACCCTTTCTATTAACACTATCAAGAGTTATTGGTTTGTTAGTCATAGCTTGAACTTTCTTTTACTGAGTTGTTTTTTCTTACTTAGTCCAAGTTCTAACAATTTCTCTCTCTTTAGGTAGTTCCTTTTCAAGATAAGTATGTTTCTTTAGAAATTCCTATTTTACATAGACAACATCATCTCTTTCTTTTTGAACTTCTAGCATAAAGAGTAATTCAGCCTCTAGGTGATCATTCCTTTTCTCAAGATCAGTATTTTCAATCTTAATTCTCTTATTTTCTAAAGTCTGATCCCTATAACTAACATGCAAGCATTTGAGAAACTTTCTTAACTCAGTAATATCATCACTATCAAAAGCGATAGTTGTTGGAGGTACTTTAGAATCAGAAGGTGCACAGTCAAAAATATCAGCATTTGCCATAAGTGCATAGTTAAATTCCTCATCAGAGTCTGAGGAGTCAGCACATTCAGTCTTCCTTGTGATGTGAGCTTCACTTTTTTCAGCCTTTTCCTTTTTGCACTCAGTTGCAAAATGTCCAATTCTATCACAGTTATAGCACTTGACCTTGGATTTATCCAGCTTGCTTGACTTGTACTCTTTACTGTCGTTCTTTCTTAAATTCTTTCTATCATAAGTTGATCCTTTCTTAGAAAAGTTATTTCCTTTTCTAAAGCCTCTGTACCCCATCTTTTTAAAGCTTTTCACCATCAAAACTGCTATCTGCATACCCCATCTTTTTGAAGCTTTTCACCATCAAAACTGCTATCTGCATCATCTCTTCATCATCAGAGTCTTCATCAGAATTTGTAAAATTATCAGTATTTGAGTCATCATCAGTATCTGATGACTCAATATCAGACTTTGCAACCATTTCCTATCCCTTAAAATGTCTTTCTTCACGTCTTTCTCTTTTGGTACTTTCACTTCAACCTTCAAGGCAACAGGCCTTGATTTGCCTCCTTTCTTTTTGCTCCTTTACTCATTTTCAATTAATGAGTCTTGAGCATTCCATAGATTTTATCCAGAGACATATCTTCACAATCATAATTGTCTCTTATGGGTGTTGACTTCAAATCCCACTTATTAGGCAGTGCAAGAAGTAATTTCTTATTAGAGTCTTCAAGATTGTATTCTTTGTCTACCAATGACAAATCATTTAGCAATTTCATGAATCTGTCATATATCTTCGTCAAAGACTCATCTTGCCTTGAATCAAATTGCTCATACTCCTGAATGAGTATTGTCCTTCTGTTCTTCTTGATGGCTACCTCGAGAACATCTCTAATCTCCTTTGCAGTTTTACATCCAATAACCCTATTGGACATAACATTATCCAAACTGCTAGGTAGAACATGTCTCACCTTTACATCTTTTACGATGGAAGATTGATCTTGAGGAGTATAATCTTTCTTCTCATTGGAAAACACTTTTTGTGGTTCATCTCTGTTGGAAAATTAATCTAAAATTGTTTTATTTGTTTTAGTTATTTGTCTAAATTTATTTGTTTTATTTGTTTTAGTTATTTGTTTAGTTTGACATAGTCATCAAGAATAGGTCGTAGTCCANNNCTAGCATTGTTTTAGGTGATCACGTTAAGGTGATGACAGTTGAAGAGGTAGTAGGTCGTCTCAAAGCTCACGAGGAAAGGATGAAGGGGAGGAAGAGAGCGCAGGTGGACAACTTCTCCTGGCATCTCAGAATCAAAGAGCTAAAGGTGGTTCTTTCCGTGACAAAAGTAGGATAAAGTGTTACAACTGTAACACCTCGGGACACTATGCTGCAGAATGTAGTAAACCACGACGGGAACGAGAGAAGAGACAAGAAGTGAACCTTGCACAGATCGAGGATGATGAACCAACTTTGTTATAGACAAAAGTATAGTGCCAGACGGGCAAACAAAAGGTGCCAAATGGGTAAATAAGTATAGTTCCAGACGGGCAACGAGGTGATTTGTCATACGGGCAAAGAAGACGTGCCAGATGGGCAAGAAAGAGTGCCAGATGGGCATATAGCCATACGGGCCAAGTTTAAAAGCCATACGGGCTAGAAGGGTTGAATGAGACAAGTTTAGATTAAGGGGAGATTGTTGAAAAATTAATCTAAAATTGTTTTATTTATTTTAGTTATTTGTCTAAATTTATTTGTTTTATTTGTTTTAGTTATTTGTTTAGTTTGACATAGTCATCAAGAATAGGTCGAGTAGCATTGTGTTAAGTGATCACGTAGAAGTGGAGTTGAGGTAGGAGTGACACCTATATTATAGCTACCACCTCTACTGTTAGTTAGTTTTTAATTCATTTGTACACGTTCAAGATAAATACTCTGAACGTTATCATTTTTTAGAAATCAGCACTTCCAGTTTTATTAAACCAAAAGTGTCAAATGAGTTGGGCACACCAGCATATGTTTCAATAACAATACACACATATACAGGTATGTTTTGTTTTTCTACAATCTCCAACATGAACAGAAAGCTTTGTAGGTTTGTGAAGACCATCATAAATCTTGTGGAAGTATTCAAGATCTGTGACATCTAAAAATATAGCCATCTTCACCTTCTAAGTATGATAATATAGCTTCATATCTATTAGTATTAGATATTAGTATTGTTAATCACAAATTGATTTTGTGTAGATTTCTCAGACATGATTGTTTTGCTTACATCTTAACTGTTTGTTTGATAACAGATTGGCTATTATACCAATTATTAGGCCTTTATTTATACTATAGAGGGTGAATATAGTATATAACAATCAAATCAAAATCACAATAATATGAAGAACAAGTTTTGTACTGAATAAAAATTGTTAAGTAAATACAGAGTACTCCCGGAAAGTATGAACAAATATAGGTTACACAAATGATAAAACAATAATAAACAATAAACCCTAATATGTGTTTATATGATACTGTATGGTGTAATTAACAGCTTGTGATTAGTGAATCTCTGCAACTGATGGATAAATACTGATGACATGATGAATGATAAATTCTATGAATTTAAGAGTTTATGACATAACTTTTAATGACTAACTCATCAAATATATCTAATAGGCAGAATGGAATAGAATTGGAATAGAATAAAATTATTGAGAAATAATAGAGATAGTGGGAAAACTTGAGAAAAAAAATAAATTAGAGAGTACCAATTTTTATGATAAGAATTATGAACAGCTATGGTGAAAAATGTACTATCCGTTCTCAAAATAGGTGGTTTGAGTTTTAGTTTAGATTATTAGTAAGGGATGGAGTAAAGAACAAACCGTTGTTTGAAGATAAATTTAGAAAAAATTTTCTTGATGATATATATATACTTTAAGAAACGTTTTTGACGACAAAATAAGGAAATAGGTTGGTTCTATTGGTTTAGTTAAGAAAATAAGAAAATATAAATATAAAATTATTGTAAAAATATATTACACTTGGGGTTTAAGAGTATAACTAAATGTGTAAATTCACATCTTATTTATTTTCTGTAGTTTACAAACTCTTACTGCATGGTCTATTAACTTGGCCAAAAAGTGCAAAATAACTTAATAAAGTATTAAATAAAATTATATTATTATAATATATGTAAACAAGAGAAAAAGTTATTTAAAAAATTAGCAATGAAAAATGATAATTGACGATAATGATTTTTTTTTAATTTATGATGATTATGCATTTCCAAATATAGTACACAAAAATCATAGTTCTAATGTTACATCTCACCTTTATAAAAATATGTTAATGGAAGAGAATATAAATATTTAGGTTTTCTTAATGATAAACTTATATAGAATAGAAAATTTAATAGCAAAATATCATATTGAAATGTAAAATGAAATCTTTAAACTCTGGCATAAGACCAATCTAAAACTTTCACCCTGTATATTTTAATTGTTTTGTATATTACATTTTACTAAGTAATTAAGACATTTTTTTTACGTTCATCCATTTTTTTAAATTGTAGTTATGTTTTCATAATTTAATACCTTGAACATTTCAATAATATGATAATTTGTTATTATAAATGACAGGATTAAAGTCTAAGGTGATTATTTGAAATTATATTATTTTTTAACAATTGTTCGATGTTTAATATATTATTAAGCACGTATATTTCATTTGTATTTAGAGACATAAGGTGGTACCTTCATTATATTTATACTTAATATGTGTTATATATATATTCAAGTAATATTAACCAAATATAATTCATTTTAATTTTAAAATGACCACTATTTATGTTATTAAAATTGTTTATTCATATGTAAATTTTAAAGAGGTTAAAAATGATGTTTTATTTAATGCACTCATTTCAAAATTGAAGTTTAAAGTTATAAGTCATAGTTCTATATATTAGTCTAAAAAAGAAGTAGGTAACATTAACGTAAATGTAATTATTTTTTTATTCAAGTAAGAACAAAAAAAGAAAAAAAACTAGAAAATTGAAGATAAAATAAATAACGACATACTTAAAAAACTATATATTTATATTTAATCTGTAAACACAAATAAACAATTTACTTCATAATGATTTATGTTATTAATTGATGTATATAATCTAAAATTTCTAAGTAGCACAGACTTTTTTCTCATTAAATACTGTTTAAAGAATAAATTTGTAGTTATAT